>JALPQI010004297.1:0-68994 GCA_025490895.1 Thaumatotibia leucotreta
CACCCTGTATAGGTACCCACATATTAATAACGCCGACAAAATGGTAGAATTAAATGAAAAAAATATTGTTTTTTTTCGGGTAGTTCACCTCCTCTAGTAGTAAAGTGGGGATATTTTTTTGCTGTAACCGTATAGTGCGGGTGTGGTGTATCGTCAAATAGGTCTTTCAAAAAGAATAAGGTTCGCAAAAGAAAATTTGTTTCTAAAGTTAATATTTTCGAAGATTACCGTTCCAGAATAAAAAACTCACCAGAAAAACGATATAGACAAAGACCTAGCCGAAACAAGATATCTTTATTTGAACTTATATTAGATTTAAAAAGAATGAAAACTTAATAAACGTAGGTAAACGCTTAACTTTTCCTTTTGAAGCAGAGATACCTACTTATAAACTTTAGGGGAGAAATGAACATTTGATCGTACATTTAAACGTAAAAAGCAAGAAATGAGCCATTTGGAAACTTTGAAGACTTTTATAAACTTGTTTCACTTTAAGTTATTTTTCCATTATAAGACTGCACTCTACGCGTTTCATTTTAAATAAGTAAGTACCTAGTTCATCCAAATGTCAAACTTCATATTGCTCATAAGACTTGTAGTCAACATAGTTTGTAAGTCAATGGACTTTCTTTGGTGTTATTCTTTCCCATTAGGAACTTACATTATGTACATTTTAATTTTTCTGATCTGCTAATAATATCTAAAAAGTAGAGATATAAAGGGTTTAGCAGCCTTACCGAACAAGAGGTGCCTTTCCCCACGGATGAAGTCAATATTTTAGGTGGTGTACTAGCAGGACCTAAGAATACTCCATGCTTAATATCAGCTCTAGATCTTCTTTTGTTTCAGAGTTATTCAAGATAATGTAAAATATACAGGGTGTCGTTGAAAGTGGCATATTTCGTAAACTGTTCAAGTTAGATCAACCAAACAAAATTGTGTTTGATAACAATAAAATAAACTACAAAATGCATATTTTTAACCTGCATCTTGTCCTTATTTTTCATAATAAAAAAAGGTTTCTTGTTTTTTTTTCCATATTTTTTTTATTTCACGCGGAGGTACACCTACAAAAAAAAATATGCATACATAGCCACTAATGTCCACTGTATACATAAATAAAAATATTTCCGTAAATCATCGTGCGTCATGCCAAAAAAAATTTTTTTTCTGAAGTAGTCGTTACTGGTATACAAATAAAGTACCAGTGCAGTGTGCACATAAGTTAGTGTGTAGGTATACAATCTCTCGACACTTACCGCACAAAATATCATTGACGTAAATTGACTTATTAGTGCATTTGCTATATAAATCAGCCTCTTGTCCAGTTTGTATGCATTTTTCTTTCCACATATATTTTTTAACGTTTTTTCACAAGACTTACACTTTATTTTTTCCATTTTCCAACAGAAAATGCAACAAATCAAATGTCGAAAACAATACTATGTGTCAAATGTTTATCTTTCTTTTATAAAGCAAATGTACTAATAAGCCAATTTACGTCAATGATATTTTGTGCGGTAAGTGTCGAGAGATTGTATACCTACACACTAACTTATGTTCACACTGCACTGGTACTTTATTTGTATGCCAGTAACGACTACTTTTGAAAAAAATTTTTTTTTGGCATGACGCACGATGATTTACGGAAATATTTTTATTTATGTATACAGTGGACATTAGTGGCTATGTATGCATATTTTTTTTGTAGGTGTACCTCTGCGTGAAATAAAAAAAAATATGAAAAAAAAACAAGAAACCTTTTTTTATTATGAAAAATAAGGACAAGATGCAGGTTAAAAATATGCATTTTGTAGTTTATTTTATTGTTATCAAACACAATTTTGTTTGGTTGATCTAACTTGAACAGTTTACGAAATATGCCACTTTCAACGACACCCTGTATATTTTACATTATCTTGAATAACTCTGAAACAAAAGAAGATCTAGAGCTGATATTAAGCATGGAGTATTCTTAGGTCCTGCTAGTACACCACCTAAAATATTGACTTCATCCGTGGGGAAAGGCACCTCTTGTTCGGTAAGGCTGCTAAACCCTTTGCCAATAAATACCCATTTCTTGTACATATATGTATTTCTACGCTACGGCTACCGCTTACTATCAAAAGGTCCATGTGCTTGTTTGCCACCAACACAAAATTATTACTAATAACATTATTATATCGTTAATAATAGTACATTACTGCAGACGCTGGGAAAGATAGGCTTACCGGCTGAGTAGGTATGGACAGTGATACGAAGCCGGTAAGCCCATTTCACCGCGAGGCATGTATAGTGCTTTTCTTAAACATTTTTTTTTTTTTTTATGCCACGTCGGTGGCAAACAAGCATACGGCCCGCCTGATGGAAAGCAGTCACCGTAGCCTATGGGCGCCTGCAACCTCAGGGTGTCACATGCCCGTTGCCGACCCAATAAAAATAACGTTGGCACAACAAAGTGGCTCCACTCCACCTGATCGTAAGTGAAAAGTAGAGCCCAAATCGCGGCGGCAACGAACAGGAGACAATCAGTAACCTGTTAGTTGCCACCGCCTTGCTGGCCCGCTAGATGAAACATGCAATGAAATAAAAAATACGACAATAAAAAAACAGAATTTAGCTGTTTAGCCTGTTCATGAAAACCGACGCCATGTTTAAAAAAATATTACTTACTGGCCTAGGCCGTTAAATTCGTATGAAAATCCTTTAAGGTGGTTCGTTTTTCATACTAATATATTTATTCAAATATGGGTGAATGGAGCATAGTTTTACAATGAAATCACTTAAATCGACAATCATTTTTATATTTGTTTGCGGCAAATTATGTTTCTGTAATATAAAGGGTCGAATAATAGCTTAAATTAGTACTTTATTTTAATAAAGATTTGTCAATATGTGGGTGAACGACGACAGTGTCATACACCAATCGTACGTTTGGCGTGTGCGTTGGAAAGCGACGTTGCCAGTTAGCTGAAAATGCTACGTTGCCGCTCTGCCCTAACGCATTTCGCATGTTATTTATTTTTCAACAATATCAAACGCAAGCGTTGCTAATGTTGCCATATAGGCCATATCCCCACGCAAAAGCTGAACGAAAGACCTTTTATTATAGAAATTATACCTATACATACTAGTTACATTTAATGTTTTTATAATAGATGTGCGTACTAAATGATAGTCTCGTGGAACTGAACGTAAAACCTATTTGGCAAGGCAACACTAAATTCAAACGTCACTCTGATTCTAAATCACCGGCAGTACTTTATCGTTTTACCATTTGTATATACCTACAAATTCGAAATGACGCTAAATAAATTATAAATTGCCTACGATTGTTTGAAATATCTCATAGCGTGCAGTGATTTACATGAGGATTTATTATACGTTTGTATATTATGTAGCCACAAACGTCCCGGAAAGGCTATAAAAAAACCACCGATACTCGGGCCTGAAAAAAACTTGTAAGCGAAGCCTTGGAGAAATGATACTACAAGTATATTACGGAGAAATCAAAAGGTAAGTTCTGTAGAGGCTGACTTGCTGGATATCTTTCCTCCCCGTATTCAAACAGTTATTTTTTATTATATATTTCCACTATTATTATAACAAAAATGTTTCGGTGTTTATTGTTTTCGCAACAACTGCTCATCGGATTGGAATAAGGAAACTTGACATGTAGATAAATAGTAATATATATTATATTATAAGAATAATAATTTTTTTACATAAATACCGGAAACGTTAGTTTCCCGAGGGATGATGAGTTCCAGGCCTTGAACTTTTAAAAATATAACCATTTTGTAGATACTCACTGAACCTGTTTTGAACCCAGGTCCCCTCCCTAACTTCGCAGTCAAGTTCACCACCACCTAACTAGACAAAGCTGAAATGTATTTTTTATTCCAGTAATCATCACACACCATTTTAACGATGAGTATTCTGATTTCAGATCCAGGGCCAACTGCAGGTGTCACAATATGTGTAGATGCTTCAGGCTCACTTCCAAGCAACACACACAACGTCAAGCAATCTTACTATATCCATGTATAAAACCAGAAAAACGTAAAACAGAAATAATAAATAAAAATAATATGATATGACGTAAATAAAACACTGAATTTATAAATTGATCTGTTTTCTTTATCTATGTATTCCGCACGTGATTGGAATGGGAAGGAATCTAATAATTAAAGTGACTAGAAATATCTAATATTATTATATATTATCTACATATGAAAACTTATCTGACTGAAGTCATCGAATAGATTCCGTCCCAATCTGATTGGACACCTATTAGGTTAGGACATCCAGGCCCGTTTTTTAGTATTATAGGCTATATGAGATTGACCATGCAAAAAATACCGGAACTGGATGCCATAACATCACCTGAAAACGTTTTTGGTGAGTAAATATATAAGGCCACCAAAATTAAACTTAGGTTTGTAGTTCAGGGACCAATACCACAAAACTTTACAAGCATACAAATCTACAAAATTGACAATTATTTGTTTCGGAATTTATACAATTTTGTAGAATTATACGCTTGTAAAGTTTTGTGGGATAGGCCACAGGTTATTTATTTATTACTGAAAAAAATGTAATTATAGGTAAAGTATCATTAAAAAAAATAAAATGTCATGTAATGTAAAGTAAAAAATATATTGAAATTACGAGATTTGAACCTTGGTCCTAATGAATGTGCGTCAGACGGTCATCCAACTAGCCTAATCCAAGTTCAATACACGTTCCGAAATAAGCAATCGGTTTCGTAAACGAATAAGGGTTTGAATGTGTGTGTGCATACTACGCAGCCGCGGCAGCGTTTCGTATTTATTCAAATAAACTTATTTTGTAAATTAAACTTCACCTGAAATTTAGTTGGCCACATTAGAAACAGCAGTTTATTTGCGGCAAACATATTACTTATTAAAAATATTTCTATTATCATGCATAAAATATAAAAATACGTAGAATTCGCGCCACCTATGCACTATAACGCCATCTATTGACGTTGTAGTGCCTAGCTGACCGTGACATTCCACCTTAATCTCGAGGTCATCCGCCTGCAACGTCATACTTTAAAGCCTATTATGACGAACATAATGACAACATTTTATTGCATGTTTGAGAAAACTACTTTTCATTTTCTGAAACCCGCTACAATTGTCGCAAGGTTTAGTACAATCTTCATTAAATCTTGACATGAGGTTCGACATAATATGTCGGAATTTCGCTACAATTGTTGTGTTTTTTGTGACAATTGTAATTTTGCTTCGCAAAAATGTAGTTATTTACCGCATATTTATTAAAGTTCCTGCACTACATTTTATGTTGGTGGCAAACAAACGTACGGTCCTTTCGAAGGTAAGTGGTAATTGTAGCCTATAGACGCCCCCGATTGGAGAAACAGTACATTTACAATTGTAGCACTTGTCAATGTGGTGAAATTGGGTCAATTTTCACTCAATAAATTTAAGAATTTTGTAAAGTCCAAATTTATATCTAAAGTGCACACATAGTGCACAAGACTACATGAATGATAAAACGCCGTGGGAGTTATTTAAATTTAATTTCAATTATAATTTTACTAAAGTCATAACGTTCAATTACAATAATTTATGATAATTTATTTATTTGGAGACCTTATATATCTCCAAATGTATATTATATAATTTTATTCAAATATTATTGTCTATTATATAGGTACGGTCGAGGAATTTAATTTCCTACCCATTTCGTACCTTGTTATAGTAGCTATAATATGACAGTCCTAGCAGCTTTCATATTGATTGTCATTGTGACAAGGTACGAAATGGATAGAAAATTAAATTCCTCGACTGTACCTACCTATCCTGACAAAGACTTATTATATCTCTACAAATCATTAGATTTGTACCGTATTTTAGAGAGCTTACAGCCCTTGTTATTTTTATTATACATTAATTACTTAAAATCAATTTTATGTTTTAGTTTTTTTAATGCATTTTAGTTGTACTGTCACTTACTATCACTTACCAGTAATTCGGTGCCGTGATAAGATTAATGCAAGCACCACAGTATTTCGCCTTCAGCGTGTTGTAGTGGCAGGTTAGAGTAGGTTGTTCTCCCTATGCATCCATTTTTAACGTTTTATTAAATTTTCGAATCCCAAAAACAACCGCCAAGTGCGTTCTGCATCCACATGAATATTCAAATCACGTATAGTTACCTATTCTCTATCCACCATTTCCTTACCGCGAGTTGGACGGCTGTAAACACTAGTTTTATATAATCTTACCCGTAGTGCATCCTGCTCGTACTGATATATAGGTATTAGTGCGAGCGAGATGCGCGACAAGCTTACACAGACGCTAGCGGTTATTGCACCGGCAAACTCTTGATAAGGGTGGCGCTTTTATTGAAGAAAGTGCAATGCCGGCTATTCTCTCTGAAAAGGCCCACAAGACCATGAATTTAAATTTTAAAATATGATTCGTGCATTCGCTGCTTTGCTACAAAACTGTGACAACTCAGAAATAGCAATGTACAAGTTGCAGAACGCAAGAAAATTGCGGGAATATACTCGGAAATTTCCGAGAAATTTCATGACAATTTAAGAATAAGTTCTCATTGAGAATGTTTCCATGACAACTTATAAAAAAACGTCATGAATAATATTGTGTTTCACAATTGAGTAAACAAGGCATAAAATATAGGTACCTTAAAAGGCATGTATCTATATACTCGTACAATGGGTTTGACATGATTACGAGTAGATTGCTTGTAAAGTTTAAATTGCCGAGAACATTCTCTATGCAAGTTTCGCAACTTATGAAACTTCTCCTAGGTACAATGCTATTCAGAAATAATAAATAAATAGTCTGAACTGTATTTAATCAACGATTATGCTGTCAAAGAATCGTTGACTATTGACTGCGCCGTTTACTTTTATTGTTTTTTGTGATATTGTTTTCTAAGAAGAATTAATAATATTAATTAGATTTTAATAGTAACAGGCTGAGTTTATAGTAGTATAAAATAAACTTTGTATTACATTATGTTTCGACAATAAATAGTTACTAAGAATACAGCCAGACACGATATTTCTGCCCTACTTACAGTTACAAAACTACCTACTTTAGTTTTGTGTGAACAGTGATTAAACTTGAGAAAACTAAAGTAGTTCTAAGGGCTGCCTCTTAATTCTAGAGATAATTACCACCACAGTTTACATTGATGAACTCACAGATCAGTATAGATAGCTAACGGTGGCATGGAACATGTCGCAGCGTTATGGCCGATAGGCCTTTATAGTGTGACAGATGCGCGCCCTATGAGCCAGTCGCAACTTACCCGCGACTGCAGAATGAGCTCGGACATATCCGCAAAATGCCGAATTGTGCCGTTATTTCTTGTAAAAATAGGAGTGTAAATAAACATTTCAAGGACTATTGAGTCACGTACCACATAAAAGTATTGATTTTTTTAGTTATTAGTTGACAAAATCACGTATTTTTACAAATAATATATAACAACAAACCGCTGACATAAATGTCATAATGATTTTACTTGGGCGTACCAATTGGTTGAACTATTCAGTGACAAATTGTATGTGCGTTTTACATTGACGGCTTAGAATAGCAAGCAAGTTGCAATTTGGTAAGCGACCGTGCAATGTATCCAATTGCTAGCGATATTCACAACCGTACTGTCATTTCTTGGTACGGCCGCTGCGAGCAGGCCGCGAACTAGAGGTACGACTGACCGTGCCGATGACAAATAGGGTCGATAAATTGTTGATGTATTTGATTATATTCAATTTTTCTTTCATATTTTGACCTTTATATCAATATTTTATCTTCATAAAGGTAAAACAATATATATAGATTATATCGCGTATTATTATTTTGAGCCTTTTACAATAACCGTTGTCAAAGGTTGAAATTGTTTTATTTAAATATGTGACCATCGCGGAAATGGCTGATAACATTATATTTATTAAGGGTACAACCGTCTAAATAATTATTTGTTCATTTGATTCCCAGCCACAATTAAGATAATGTCGTTAATAAATCGCTTTGTTCATATTCAAATATATGTTTATAAAGATTAGATACATCGTCCAATGCGATATTTTAATCTGTATTTATTTCTTATTGAATAGATCGATTTTAATGTTTTTCTTAATATTACCGCCTTATCAAATATCTATGGATAATAATTTATCGACGTAGCCTCCTCTCTAGTGCCGCATCATATGGTAGCGCTTTAGCCAATCACAGCGTGGCAAAGGCCCGACCTCGGAGACACCGAGACTCATTACAATTTCGCTTCGTTACAAATCTCTCTCTTTCATATATCTATGGATGAACTCGTGGCGAGGTAGGGGTAACTACTATACATCCCGTATACCAAGTAACATACAGTTGCAAACACCAACTAATACTGTCCACGTATTCTAACTAAAATTATTCAAAGTATTATTAATTATCCTGTCCCTTATCTCAGTTTAATCCCTCGGTTTAGGTCCCGTGCTTCTAAAACACATGCTCGTACGCTGAGTAATGTCAACCGGGGATAATGCGTCCACTAGCGGAAACGCATCTTTTAATGATTATTTTTAATGCGACAATTTTAAACTACGAAGAGTATACATAAGTATGACAAGTTGTCATAAACGTCTATACAATTTCAATAGATTTAACATTTCGCGTTTGAGTGTAATCATTACAAGACGTATTTCCTTTACCAGATAATTTTGTCATAATAAACCTTACAATTTTTTACACAATTTCAGTGTTTGAATATTTTGATAGGTAGTCAAAATGTGGCGGTACCTTATAATACGAGAGACACGGTTATAAGATTTCATTAAATAATTCATACTTATTTATACGTATAATTATACCTAGTAGCTACAGATTACTGTCACGACCTCAACGTGAGGTCGAGATTTAGTAAATGCACACATTTGTCATTTTAATTAGTCTATTCAGCGCCATTTACCCTTTGTGACTTATGAATTGAATACATTATAATTTCAAACTTGAGAATAATATATCTTTCTTCAAAAATCCCTTCTGGAACCTGGTTAATATTATAGATCCGAAAGTATATGCTTCTTTGTCTATTCGTTACGCTTCGATGCCTAAACGAATAAAAAGCATGGGTTCCAAGATAGTTTAAGTTCGAGGTTTATAATTACAGAAAATTATAGTTCCCCGGTATAACTTAAACTGAACTCTATGCATACAAAATCGCAGGCAACAACTAACGTTAACTATATTTTCCTAACTAGTGCGCAAAAACGAACTTTGCGCACGTTTCGCGCGCGGTAATTTCTCTTTTTAAGGCACTTGTTATGAAAAAAGTCGTTCGATACACGTGTAAAAACTTATTTTTAACTCGGGTGATTGTCGCCCTCGTTTCACTCGGATTCCAACTTTCACCCTCATCGAAAAAAAATTTTTTTTGCGCTTGTATCGAAACGTACTATTTTGCTGCAATACATCATTTAGCATGCGCCTATTTTGTGAACACGAATTAATGAGTCAATTACAAATAGCATCAATCCACGAAGCGTAAACAGCGTTCCCAGGGGGCGCCATTTGTTCTGCCACCGATGTTTCCAGACTTCATTAATTCGCCAAATAGCAAAAGCTGCTTTATACGATTAATGTTCGCGACGTGGTTCAATCATTTTATAGTAATCGCCCGCATTGAAACCTTTTCTGATGTCTTGTCCTAGCACTCCTTGAGCAATTTTCGCGAGGATTTAAGTTAAGTGCGGGGTGAGATATAATGGAAATCAATTTTCAGCCGTCGAAAAAACGGAGGAGTTCTCAAGACAACGCGTACCTATTTATTTTGTTTGCGCCTGACCACGCTTTCTTTTTATAGAGTAATCAGAGTTTAGTATATTACAGGGTATGTATTTAATACGGGCGTATAATATAGTGACGATTAGTGTAGGATCCAGGGAGCCTACTTACATTTCCTTGGAAAATTAGGAATCCCGGTAATCCGCTATCACCAGCGTTAAACGTAAAATTAGGAATGGTATTTTTTCACAGAGAATAATTCAACGCACAATTTATTTGATTTCTAATTAATTCACATCTTTCATTAAATCAAATTGTTCTTGATAAGCCATTTTTACCGTAAAACAAATATGAAATGATTTGTTTGTCACAAGCAAATGTGAATAACAGATGAAATCTATAACATAAGTAAACAGGTGGATATTTGAGTAAAAGAGCTTTAACTTGATCCGTTGAATTAATAAATGAAGATTTCATTGTTTCCTTTCATTTCATTTATGAAGTTTGTTAGAGATATTTCATCCTTATAATTGACCCTAACGATCGATGCAATAAAAGTACAGGGTGCAACTTTTAAGATTTTAGTCGGTTCGGTTTGCGGGTGTGCAAACGAATTTTTAAAAATCTTTGAATGTTGTTTCCCTTACTTTAAAAAAATAAAGGAATGTTTTCTTTGAGTAAAATTTTCTATCTACAGTATTTATTAAGAGTACTTCCCCTTCAGGTGGCATTATAAAATTCCACCTTTTTTATACAAACTATCACCGTCAGCATTTTTTTAGAATTATATACTACTCGTAAAAGTATAGGGGATACACTTTAAGAACTGACAACGACGAATTTGAGAGCTGATATCTCGAAAATGGTTCACTTAAGGAAAAATGTCTTTGAGAAAACTTTAAATCATTTTAAAAGAATTTTCCACTGATACCACACTCGCGTATGTTTAAATTGGCCCCATCCCCAATTCTTTTACTATTTAGTATCATAATTTTATAGTGGTTAGTAGTGGCAGTAAATACAAAATGGAGAAGTATCAGACAGAAGCCGACCCCATCACCGTATGGGACACATGGCTTGGAAAAGAAAGACTTCACAATAAAATTATTAAATATCTGAATATATTTCGCACTACGAGTAATCGTGAGATACATTTACTAATGTAATTGAAAGCATGTAGTAAATATTATGGAATGCTCGTAACGCGTTACATGTGTAAAAAGTGTATGATGTTGCTAATGTTTCTATCGCTTGTGCGCAGATACAACGCATCAGATTCGGTTTACGACCGGCTCCTGCGCACCAAGTAAACTATCATCACATTAAACGAACAACAAAGAAACGTACTTTTGGAAATGAACATTATTACGAAAAACGGTGATAAAATATAAGCGCTTCAGTCGCGAATCACAGGCGTGAGTTACGACTGAAATCATGGCTCATTATAATGTTTTATTCAGAACCTAGCGTAACTGATTGTGCATGTAGATGTTAAATGAATGTATTTACTAAATTACCCAGCACATACCACTTTATTTCATTGCCGGAGATTATGGATACATACCACGTTATTATGTGAATACGTCATAATGATGGCGCTATTATTGCACTGGCTTCAACAAAATATTCCAAGTGTAAACAGCTAATTCTGCATGTGTACAGAATTACAAAACAACTTTAAATCGAATTATTTAAAAAGTTAGGAGGTTTTATAAGTAAAACGGACAGAATGCATGCATTAGATGCATGGAGAGTTTCAGCAACCGCACTGTTTCACTTACCCAACGTGACTATAATTAAAAACCGGCCAAAAGCATGTCAGGCGATGCTCAATATAGGGTTCCATAGCTATTAAAAAAAACCTGGGCCGATTGTAATCGAAATAGTTGTAATTTAATGGTACATTGTGTATTTAGGGCGGTAAGTAAGAATCTGCGAACGAGTGTGAAAGTAAAGCCCAAGCCGAAGGCGCGGGCTTTACTTCACACGAGTTTATAATTCTTGTACCGCCCGTGGTAATGACTTAATTTCATCATTTTCATAAAAGAAATCTCGGCGCGGCGCGCGGCGTGCGTCGGACCGCGCTAGTGCGACGTAATGTTGTATGAAAATCCTTAACGGCCTACTATGACGTAATGACACACCTACGGCGCGCATCACCGCAGCGTATTGGCGCACTTACCGAACAGGTGTGATGAAAAGTATATTATAAGCCTTTTTCACAAAGCACATTTTGAACCCACGTCCTCAACTTTCGCACCTGATGCCTAAACCACTCAGCTACTCCAGCTTAACGGACACCAGTCGCTCTTAGAGTATATCCCCTTTGACCATACTCTAAGCCCAACCGAACCGGTGTCCATTATGCTGGAGTGGCCGAGAGGTTTAGGCAGCAGCTGCGAAAGCTGAGGACGTGGGTTCAAATTCCACCTCCGTCATTGGTAAACTTCGGTATTTCTTCTTTGGTATATGACATGTAATAATTAAATTTATACATTGTGGCTCATTCAAATCGGTCAGTATGGGAAAGTCTGAACTATAAGACATACGAAGATTTGTTCTTAAGAACCATGTCACTGATTTTGATAAAAAGAAAAACTGCATTCATACCTTTGAAAAAAATCTGTATCCAGCTAGGGAATCGAACCCGGTTGTTTTGAAAAATAAACATACAGTATTTCTAATCAGATATCGTTTGTGTGGGTCTTAAGCAGAAAATGTCTCCAAGAAACACGATGTCTAAAATGAATGGAATTTGTTGTTTTCACGTACTCAAATTAGTTGTACTAGGTGTTTATTGTGTAAATCTGAAGAAACAAAGTTTTTTTTTTATAATTCTCAACACAGTTTTCCTTATTATTAAAATCGATGACATGGTTCCTAAGAACAGATCTTCGTAAGTCTTATAGTTTCAGACTTTCCCATACTGACCGGTTTGAATGGGCCACCCTGTATATGTACATATTAGTGTTACTACTTAAAAAATAAACTCAAAAAATATTTAAGAAAATAATTTTTGACTTACAGTATGTAACATCTAGTCATTCATCTAGCTAGTCCCTGTTTTATGTGATCTTGCTAATCCTATTGGGTCAAGGGTGACGGTTGAACAAAACAAATTGAATGTCAATCAGATGGTCGATATAAAGCGAGTGCACATTGCGGCTGAACGAAATCAGACTAGCCGACACGATTGAATTTATATTGTGCATTCGCGGCCTACTCAAATAAATATTTACGAACGTGCAACTTTTTGCAAAAGAAGGTTTAAAGCCCGTAACCATGGCAACGAATGTCATTAAAAAGGTGATTCACCCGTAGATACGTATGCGCTATATGAATCCAAATGATTTTCATTTGTTAATGACATAGGTAATTAATTATTGCGTTCTACTAATAGCTTGAATACTAGGTTACGGATGGATGGTAAAATATCCAATCTAGTAAATCAGTATCAAGTTGAACTTGAGAACAACTGTTTCTATTTAATCATATCTATGTTTGTGTTATTTATAATTTAGCCGTGGTATTTAGTGATTTTTAATCTTGTATAGTTTATAAAGAAATTAAGATTTGTAATATATTTACAAGGAAGGAATTGAACATTTGTTGCGTCATAATGAGTATTAGCGACGGAAGATACGACTCCAGCGTGAGCAGCGACAGCGATGACGAGTTGAGAATCATTCGAGAGTATAGACAAAAGAAAGAGGTAAACTGTTTTTTTTTTTTGACGCTAACTGACATCTGTGTCGCATTTGCAACGCCAAAGCCTGATATAGAAGTCACTGCCCACAGAGCAGTATGGACGTACACGCACGTGTAAAATTTAAATTCAGTTTTGACACATTGTGATGTCGCATATAAGTGAAAGATATTGTATTTGATGTAACATCGATAAAGGTAAAGAGCTATTTGTAACATACTTATAACATATCTTAAAATCATTTTGATTGGATCAAATTTTTTCATAACAAAAAAGAAACACAATTTACACAAACTAAGATACCTATTCTAAACTTGCAAATTTGATAAATGTAAGCAAAAAGTATACAAAATTTAAATTTCCTATCGCTTTTTAACTGCCAAATAGGTTTGCAAGACGATACGTACCATATTAAAGATGAACCGAATGCAATTCTATTAATAATCACTAGTATAGCAAACCATCGAGGTCAGCTATTCCCAGTAATGTAAGTAAATTGCATTCAATTCTCGAGGTATATCATGAATGTTAAGTTTGTTTTCTTTGCTTTAGACGAGAGTTTAAAGAAGAATTCGTAGAACCTCTCACATTCACACATTCATCTGGGTGAAGGTTTTTTTCGTTTTATGCATTACAATCGCATATGTATAATTGTACCGATGTACCTATACTTTCTACATTTATAATGAAGTGGCGTCTGAAATATTCAATATTCATGGCTAAAACTACCGCAATCCCGTTGCCAGTGAGATTTTGGAACATAGAATAGGCCCCCATTACCATTACTTCATAGGACTATTACTTCTGAATCTAATTCGAATTTATTTTCTAAAAAAATATTCGACGTTCCAAAGCTTCACTGACTGGCAACGGAAATGTTTTTCGCCGTACTTGTATTAATGCAAAGTGATCTTTTATTTACCGGCGAATTTTAGAGGGTTAATTCTGAGGACAATCCCACAATGTCGTAACAGATGTGCTTACCATAGAAAAAATCAACTGCGAAAGACTCTGGTTGTCACGGGATTCGAACCCGCTTCCTCTGGATTGCCGGTCCAAAAATTCTGAGGTCATATTGATGAACTTTTACTATGGGACCGACATCCGATTTGAGACAAAAAAATCTGATGTTCCATATAAATATTTTCGCCTGCTAATAACTTAGGGTTTGTATGGAACATCAGATTTATGTACGACGATGACGGTCCCATATATTACCTCAGAATTAACCCCCAAAAGTTTGGCCGGTGAATAAAAAATCACTACTACTAATAGTTTTCGAATTTGAACATTTTATATCGTAGGTATTATGTGTACCTACATTGTATCTTCACTTGTGCATTGTATTGTACTTCACTAATTTATAACTACGATTATTACAATATTATGATAACGGTTTTTTAATCTTGCGTAAATAACGAATCTCAGTGCGATCAAGAAATTATCATACTTATTTAAATTATATTACTTAGCCGTTTCGTTGCAATCAAACTATTAAGTTCAGTTGATGGTCCCGGATTTTAGCGACAAAAGAAAAAAATCGAGATGCGCTATTACTTACCTAATACTTAATTCGTCATTGTACGAATAGGTGACAACCAAAATGCAATTAAGATTTTTTTAAACATGCAATTAAGATTTTTTTTTAAGTAGGTATATTTTTGTTTTATACATTTTAATATTAATAAATAGGGTTAGGATTTTGGTGGCATTTAAGGAACAGAGAGCAGTGGAGTCGATGTAACAAACATTTTTTACTTGAATTAATGATTAACTTATAAAATAATAACGAAATACTGTTTAGTTCAAGCTGGATTTATCAATGAATTTAAATAAGTAACATGAATTTCATTTTTAGAATCTAGATAAATATTAACTTTTAATAAAAACATTGATATATGAGAAAATATGTTTATTTGATTTTAAAGGTTCTAGTTTTCTCGAACCCCAGAAATATTATATGACAATCATAAGCTATATTATAAAAAAATATTGAACTTTATTTCATAGGTAGTCAAATATTCATCATCATCATCATCATCTCAGCCATAAGACGTCCACTGCTGAACATAGGCCTCCCCTCTGGACATTCACATGTACTGGTTAGATGCGACCTGCATCCAGCGTGTCCCGGCGACCTTCAAATATTAATACAGTAATAGTTATTTGTTGTACAAGGGAGGAAAGTGGTTGTTTAATCATCGTGCCAATATTGAGACCCGAGCGTTGCGAGGGTTTCAAGGCACGATAATTAAACAAACTTTGCTCCCATGTGTAACACAACATTTTTCCCCACACTAAAGCGAGGAAGCAGCTACGAACGTGTAAAAAAAAATATCAATGCAACAGATCAGTCTTTATTAAATAACTTAGAGTATTTAAAAATGTGCTAGACTTAAGTGCAGAATATGCCAAAAAATAGGCAGAACTCTTAATTTGGTAAATGACTAGGTCTATGTGACTAGATTTTTTTTTATAATTACAATAAAATCTACCTACATTCATTAAATTGTCAAAATTTCTATGATGTTTAAGTATAAAATCTGTATCCGGCAACTAAAACATCAATCATTTAAAAAAATGTGTGAAGTAAACTTAAATTGACTACTTTTTGGTAAGATATTACATAGGAAACTTTCCTTATAAAACTGTACATTCGAGTATTTTTTATAAGTATGCAACATTGACGTACAAGACGTCAGTGTTAGCGGGTTGCGTTCTGAATGTAAAAGTATACTATCTGGTTTTTGTCCAATATGATAAGATTTTGCGATAGGTTTTTATGAAATAGTAAAAATCTAATTTATTATCTTGAATAAATGAAATAATCTGGTGTATGATAAAATTTTCATGGTGTCCCTCAAAAAATAATCAGCGAATCATAGCCATACCAGTGTTTGACGTTCCATGGTTTTGAACGTTTCACGGTTCATCTGTCAATTTACTTCCTTCACAAGTGATTAAAATGCAACTTTCCTCACTGAAATTAGTGAGGGAAGTAGGTGTTACCGAGCTAGTGTGGGGAAAAATTATTTATTACTTAAAATGGGCGAAACTTTGTTAAAAACAATATATTTATGTATTATTTTAGATTTATTAATTATTCTATCAATCATAAACAATTTGAGCAACGACTCCACTATTCTCTGTTCACCTAATGCCACCAAAATTCCTAACCCTATTAATAAATTAGTGAAAATCTTGAAAATCATTCAATGAAACTCGCAAACCGTGATGTGGTGTGGCGTATTAGCCACGAAGAATAGTTTATTTTTGAAGTAAGTACAGCCGTTAACATTATGTATCATTGCGATCCCTCGGTTACAGATAATGATGTTGTGTCACGTCTGCATTTAGTACGGGTAATATCCGTTTTACGTAGTTTCCTTGTGCCGTATATTGTTATGTAGATGAAGTAGTTGGTGAAGGTGTTACTTACTCGCCTATTGTTCGAAGAACATGTGTGACAAACATATTTAGATAAACGAATAACGTTCACATTATAGTTATAATTATAAGTATTATAACTTACTTCTGAGGAGTTGGTACATTGTAGGCACTGAATTGCACAAAGAGACTGCCGTATTAATACAGTCGCCATCAGATATATCAGAGCGGACAAGGCGCTCAAAAATATCTGAACATGCCCTCTAAGGCCATGATAATGGAGAGGCCTGGTTGCTAAGCCAAGTTGCCAATCGCTAACGTAACTTAGTAGTTTTCCCTCTCTGTCACTCTTTCATATTAGTGCGACAAAGACAGTTAGCTGCCTTTCGCTTACGATTGACGATTAAGCGTCAGCGATTGACAACTTGTCTAAGCACCCAATTCTGATATTTGTGAGTACCCTGGCCGGTAGGAATATAGTATTGCGACTGTATCTTACTTGCAATATTTACTGTAGGTACTTACAATATTTTACGTCATACTATCATCACTTTAGGTACTGACGTACCAAAATAAAACAAAAAAATAAGTAAGTTCATTTAACTTATTTGACGTTCAAAGACTATTAAATCTTACGATATAGGTATACATATACATATTGAAATACTATTCCTGTGAAAATGGAGTCTACTTATTAGACATCAGTAAGATGGAGCTAGCTGACACAAAGAGGCAAATAAATGTTTCAGCACTAACTAATAATATTCCTTTGACTCTCATAACCAAAAGCAATCGTAGACAAAAAAAGGCGGGTATGTTGAAAGTTGGGAATGTGCTTAAAACATTTCAATGCGATAAAAATCGTTTATTTTATTATTTATATGAGCCCACAATTGGACAAGCAAGTTGTGTAAAAATATTTATTGAAACAACCGAAAGTTACGAGCCCTGGTAGTGACCCTGCCTACGAAGCAGGAGGTTCCGTGTTTGAATCTGGCGAAGGCGCTGTTTGTCTATTTTCTTTATTATCACAAATATTTGTTCCGTGGTCGTGTCTGTCTATGTTTTTAAGTATCTCTATGTCATCATCATCATCATCATATCAGCCGAAAGACGTCCACTGCTGAACATAGGCCTCCCCCAAAGATTGCCACAATGACCGGTCCTGCGCCACCCGCATCCAGCGGACTCCTGCGACCTTCACCAGGTCATCGGTCCACCATATCTCTATGTATCTTTCTATAATACAAATATATCGTCGCTTGGCCCACATCACAAGCCTTAATTGAGCTTACCGTGGGACTTGGTCGATTTGTGTAAGATGTCTCATGATATGTATTGTTTTTTTTAACTAAGTAATGACCAGCCGATTCGTAAAATAGAGCACATTTCATTAAAACTAAGACCTACTTCACTCCGCTAAATAAGTAAAAATAAAACAATGTAACTTATAATAAAGCTAGGAGATCATAACTACTCCGCAGTGCAGTATTCTCGATAGCTCAAGTACCTATCTATAGGTACCTATAGCTATGCAGCAACCAACATATACCGACTTACTCATCCCAAATCTCATTTCGTAAGCAGTAGGTTGCACACCCCGGGCATACTATTCAAAAACTTTGTATCGCCCTTTTAATGGAGTTCGGCCCACGTTTTATTTATCATAAACAGATAAACTACTAGTTCCATTAGTGAGTTAACTAGTGAGTTAGTGGTTTTGAATAAAGTGAAAGGGACAGCTTTATACGAGTAATGATACCTTCCCTTTTACCGCCTAAATGTGATGCAAACGTTTGTTTGTAGTCGGCGCTTCAGTGTTATCACACGCGCCAGGTATATTGAAATTATCTCAACATATTATTTTCAGCTCAAATGGCAACCTTATTACGTAGATCGGAAGATTTGAACTGCCGTAGCAACTTGGACTTCGGGGACTTGTCTACCGTATTGGGGCAAAGACCTTGGCACATTAAGTACAAAATCCGACGCATTCCAATAGTTATGACTGACTAATAGGAAATTCAATATTCTGTTAGATCCGGTCTTGGAAAACCATAAAAGTAATAAATTGGGCGCAATGCGATGTTTTTTGTAATTGATTGCCCTGTTCTAATAGATAATCTTTATACTTATTATAATATCGACAAACACGGAAATAGTACCGCAATATTACGAAACATGCAATGGGCTGTTAGTATAAAATAGTGTTTATAGTATGGGATGCATTTGGCGCCCGAAACTTGATTCAATATATGAACTTCATTTTCCTTTGAGTCTTGTCATTCTTAGCGAAAAACATTTTTTTTTTATTTATATTAACATAAAAAGTAAATGTTATTCATAAAACTGGCACTTAAAATGAGTGTTAACGTTTTTTTTACAATGACCTCATTTTTTAAGGTTTTATTTATGACTTTTTGACTTCTATTAATGAGGTTAGTGAGACTATTCTCCATAATAGCACCAACGCCGTTAAAAAGACCTCTTGTACTCGTACTGAGTACCTAACAAATAGAAAATATGTTTTTTTTCAATTGATTATAACTTTAAAACTAGGGGATATCCAGAAAAGTTTATTGAATCCGCAGGACCTGTGAAACACAATTTTTTTTTATTTTCTGTAAAGTCACGACTAGATACTAGATAGGTATACTTACATCGTTAGAAAAAGAAATCACGAAGTTAATAATGATCGTACCTTAGGCATTGGAAGCAAGTATGTATCAAAATAAATTACAAATAATTTATATTAACGCAGAATTTAATGTATGCCCCTCTCGCACGCACCAATACGCCCCAGTAGGAGTAAAATGGGATGAACAGAAAGTAAATTACATAAACATTTGGCTTTTAAGTATAATATATATCATAAATATTTGACTACATTTGTAAATAATAACGGGCACATGAAAAGAAAATGAAAATTATAATGAAATTAAATAAATGGAAGGAAAAATAAAAGGAAGAAGGTATAATAATAATAAACATAACTTCTTTCTGTGATTTTACGGGCGATATTTTATTGCGTCTGTTTATGAAATCTTCGCTAAAGGTCGCTATATGTATTTATATGTAGTACATATATTTACGTCCTTGAAATCTTGATATTTTATTTTGATAAATATGTTCAGTTTAACGTATTTTAATGTCTTTTCTAAATATAAATCCCAGTTTTCTAACGAGAATAATTAATACTATCAATAATATGTCACATAGCCGTTTTTGTTTCAGTCGTCCAAAGGCTCTATGTGTCTTATTTTAACTTGGTTAAAATAACTATGTAGTTACAAAATTTGACACGTCTTGATAGTATTTGTCACATAGTTATTTTTATGAAAGATGTGGGTCTTCAATAATAGAAAAAAAACATGTTTCAGTAATAATAGTCACAGGAAAATTTCGCTAAGTGTCGTAAGACTTTGTCTAAAGCATAGTTTATGAACGCGATGTATCGCTACATAGCGGGCCATATTTGTTCTTATTTAATTTGTAAAAAAATCCTGCTATGTGCCTGAAACCACATAACGGGCCCCATTATAAAAAGTCACTCATGGTTATATAAAACAGTCATGCGATTTTTGCACTTACTGTTTTTAGTAAGATAATTCAATATATGGATATCACATAGCTAAAATTCGTAAATCCTGAACTATTAAAGATGGTCTCACCGATGTTTTTGGAGCATATACAGGGTGCTCGCGAGGAAACCGAAAGATTTTAACTATGCATTCTAGACATCAAATTAAACAAAAAATATTATGAGACCTAATGCCAAATTCCAAAAAAAAAATGTTTTTCTTTTTTTTAGACTTTTTAAATTATTTTTTTTAGGGACAAGTTTTTTCGTCAAGTTTATTCTTATTTTTGATTGTCAGGCAAAAGGTGTGGTAATATTAGAACACATTGTAGTAGCATTGTAATGAAAAAGAAATTTTATGACGAGTTACACCGATTTTTTCGAAAAAAGGTTAATTATCTCTGGAACCAAGCCGAATCCAGGAAATTTTACATTAATTTAATTCAACATTAAAATCTTTCGGTTTCCTCGCGAGCGTAGATATTGACGTTAGGTTCAAAATGGCGTTAAAATCCAAAAATCTAAAAAAAACACATAGCGATTTTTGTAGGCACAGCGACGATTTGTTCCTTGGTTATGGCTGTCTATTTATTTAAGTATATAGAAATATAAATAACTTTATTCATAGCACACACAAAATACAGAAACGAAAAAAAATTATACAAATAAGAACGTGTAAGCTAAGAAATGGCCTCATCTCAACATGTTGCTAGCGAGTGCCAGCGCTGGTCTTCCGATGCGGCCATTTCGAGGAGGTACTCGTATCTATATGTATTGTATCTATCTATTATATATTATCGTCGCTTGGTACCCACATCACAAGCCTCAATTGAGCTTACCGTGGGACCAGGTCGATTTGTGTATGATGTCCCAAGATATTTATTATTTACTTATTTCGTATCCCTACAGATTTAAATTATCGATCGATCGAATCGATCTACACGTTAACTTTATTTACACACGATATAGCAGAAATACGAGTAGTAACTAGTGATCCGTACGAGGGTACATTATACCGCCCTTAGGAAAATTAGGAATTTAATTCTGCTAAATATAATCTCTAAAATTGTCTATGATGTCTTTATTTTTTTAAAGAATAAATAAACATTGTTGTGTTAGGAGGAATTTATGCCTCCTAACACAATAATGTTTATTTATCAAACATGGTTTCTAATGATGTCGAATCCTCCTTTTAAGTTTAACACTAATTAGTGTTAGTAAACATTGTTGTGTTAGGAGGAATTTATGGATTATTTAAAAAAATAAAGACATTATAGACAATTTTAGAGATTCCAAATTTTGAATTTTTGAGTTAATATGCCGGAAATAGCAGCTATGATGACCGTGCTTTTTGCTGTTTTAGAGTTTTTTAATATTTTTCAACATTGCCGTACCAAATCATGATAAAAATTCATATAACTTTTTTTTACATTTTTTCTAGTGAAGAGTTGTTTTCCTAAGCTTTTTCTTATTTTTTATTGGTCAGGCAAAAGGTAAGATTGTGCGCTAGCATTATATTAAAAAATAAGTTTTATGACGAGTTACGCTAGGGCTCCCGGTATCCGTGTTACCCGCAGACACGTGTACACGAATCCTTAGCACCGGCGGTACTAAGAACCCGAACGACACAAAACGCCAAGAAACGTTTCCAACTTAGAAACGTTTCCAAGCTCGGGTCCGCGGATCTACTATTGACCTACTATTAACACTTACTTTGGAAAAATCGTCAAGAATCAACCGGCACAAATATTAACTATGTTATCGACCGAGCCATCGAGTACCGACTGCGATCCCAAGCAAGATGGCCGCTTCTCCTTCTGACATTAGTGATGTGACCATATTTCGAAATGAATAGTGCTGTGACATACATCCATTTTCAGCTTATCAGTTCGGCTATCCTGGCAGGACTTTCGCCTCGAAAGGCAGATTAATCGACTGCCACAAATGTCACAATATAAATTGATCGTCTTCAAATACTGTTAGCCCGTTAGGCAGGTTAAACATCAGCTCATTAAGCAAAAATGCGAGTAGCAGTAGGTTATTAGCACTTACAAGAAGGCATTGTAGTATATAAATAAAAGAAAAGCTCACGAAGCATACCCCAAAGCTCACTAAGCTGTTATCAAGATGTTCAGTTATGATGTTCACTAAGCATCAATCAACACGGTTTCAGAATATTTCATTAACGCTCGCTAAGCCAGGATCACCAGATCATCTTTCTTTCAATGCCCCCACAAAACCTCACATCTTTGAACAAGTTCTTGAAGCTCGCTAAGCAATTATAATGAATGATCTCATAAGGCGTGGACTGGCTCGTTAAGCGTTATGTGAGCCCTTTTAAGGCGATCAAGCAAGCTCGTTAAGCATTGTATAAGCTCGTTAAGCATTATGTCAGCTCCTCAGACATTATGTGAGCCCTTTTAAGGCGATCAAGCAAGCTCGTTAAGCATTATGTGAGCTCGTAAAGCATTATGTGAGCCCCTTTAAGGCGTTCAGGTGAGCTCATTGAGCATTATGTGGGTCCTTGGAGGCGGATATGTGAGCTCGTTAAGCGATCAAATTGGAGACATATTTAATGAGGTTCTGAATCGCTTTCGTCACCATCTTCTGACGAACTGTGTTGCCTTACCCGAAATTGCTTCATCTTATCACGGGCAATAATATTTTTGTAACTCCTCTTGCCTTTGGTTATAGAGCGGACTTCATATCTGTCATGGGGCAACACCGCAGTGACTTTATATGGCCCCCCATAACGAGGTACCAATTTCCCACTGGTTAAGCCAGGACGCAAGATTCTGCGCTCTACCATAACCATATCTCCGACACCAAAGGGTTTTGCAACACGGCGACTCTTGTTAAATCGGGACTCCATACGTCTTGCATTTTCAGCTATTTTGTTAGAGGCATCTCCTCTCAGAACCTCTATAGTATCAGTTGAGAGGGAAGGTCCTTGCAAGTCTCTCGCTAAACGCGGCTTAAATGCACAGAGCAGTTCCAAGGGGGATTTGCCCGTCCCTTGACAGATAGTGGAATTAATGCCTAGTTGAACATCGGATAGATAAGCATCCCAACCCTTCTGATTTTCACCCATGTGAGCGGTTAAAGAAGCAAGGACGGTACGGTTAAGACGCTCTACCTGTCCGTTAGCTCGTGGTGACGCCACGGCATTAAGAATATGTTTTATGCCGTTTTTAATGCAATAATCCTGAAACTCGCGACCCGTAAAGGCTGTGCCCCGGTCGCTCACTATTTGCGCAGGATAACCAAAAGCTTGCTTAAGTTTTCCTAGCGAGCTGATCGCACCTCGCGCATTTGCAGATGGCACTGCTTCTAACCACACATATTTTGTAAATCCATCAATTATAGCAAATATGTACGTTTTACCATTGCTTTTAGTGAACGGACCTAGATGATCCACATGTATTGTGTGGAATGGAATCGCGACTCTCGGTATTGGGTGGAGGAGTCCTGGTTGTTTACCAGTAGGCTTCTTGGTAAACTGGCATCCTATACAGCTGCTTATGTATTTCTCCGCGAAACGCCTCATCTTAGGAAACCAGTATTTCGCTTTTATGGCCTGAAAGCACTTTTCGAATCCAAGATGCCCATTATCGTCATGATAAGTTTTCATGATATGCCACCTAGCACTTTTGGGTAGCACTGGTTTGCTGGCACCATTAACAATTCTGCACAGTCGATCATTGACTACCTTATAGTCTTTTGTCAATCCATGCCTTTTGCCTTTTCCTGCTTCCTGTTCAAGTTTCAAATTTAATTTAATTGATTGGACTCCTTCATCAGCTTCCTGCAGAGTATCAATTAACTCCTTCTCTTCTATATGTTTCACCACCTCTGGGTTCCGGCTGAGAGCATCGACATGTGCCATGGATGTTCCTGGTCTATGCTCAACTTCAAAATTGTATTCCTGTAAATCAAGCCACCACCTTGCAATACGAGGAGACAAATCTCTCTTAGACCACGCTAGTCTTAGAGCAGAGCAATCGGTCACAACAAGAAACTTGATCCCAGTCACGTAGATGGAAAACTTCCTAATGCTAAACACCACTGCTAACGCTTCAAGTTCGAAACTGTGATATTTTTCTTCCGGAGATGTTGTCTGTCTACTGGCATAGGCAACAGGTTTCAGTCCTCCAGACTCCTGACGCTGCAAAAGCACTCCTCCCAAGCCAGCTTTGGAGGCGTCAGTGTGTATCTGTGTCTCTTTATCAGGGCAGTAAATAGCTAGAACAGGGTCTGACGTAAGCTTTGTTTTTAATGTTTCTGCAGCTTGCTCCTGCTGCGGACCCCAACACCATTCGATAGTCTTCTTCGTAAGCTGAGTAAGTGGACGCGCTATAGTAGCAAAGTCCCTTATAAACTTGCGGAAATAGCTGGCCAAACCCAAAAATTGGCGTAGCTCATGTACGTTTGTAGGTGTTTTATAATTTGCCACAGCAGCCACTTTACATGCAGATGGACGGATCTCTCCTTTGGCTATCTCGTGGCCCAAATATTCGACTGATTCTGTTAAGAACGAGCATTTGCTTCTTTTTAACTTCAGGCCTGCAGCTGCAATCAACTCAAAGACCTTTTTCAAATTATCAAGGCATTCAGCATTATCTCTTCCCCACACAATTACATCATCAATATAAACTTCAGCACATTGATGTAGGACTGGGGCTAGAATAGTATGCATGGCACGTTGGAATACTGCAGGAGCATTGCACAAACCAAAACTCATCATTTTGTATTGGTAATGCCCATCAGGGGTCACAAAGGCAGTGAATGGTCTTGAGGATTCAGCAATTTTAATCTGGTGATAGCCATTTGCTAGATCTAGGCAGCAGAAAACAGACATATTCGCTAAACGATCTAAAATGTCTTGTATTACTGGCAAGGGGTACCGTTCCTTTTCTGTAATTTTGTTTAGTGCCCGATAGTCTATGCACATTCGATACCCTCCATCCTTTTTCTTCACTAGCAATACTGGACTAGCATATGGTGACTTTGAATCCTCAATGATTCCAGATGCTAGTAGCTCTTGCACTGTCTGCCTCACAATCTCCCTTTCATGATATGACATCCTATATGGCTTATAGTTAACCACCTTATCACTTGTCAATTTAATTTCCATTTCCACATCACAATTTCCTAATTCTATCCCGTTGCCAGAAAAACAGTGGTCATATTCCTTAAGGAGCTTATTCAGTCCATTTTCGTGAATTTCCTTGGGTACCAATTTATTTACTTCCTTATCCACCAATGTTGCGCGAGCAATGCAATTTTCATTATTTAATTGTATTATATTATTGGTTTTATTAACTACTCTTATGATGGCGCTGCCCTCAACACTCTTCACCTCTGCGCTAACAACATCTTTCTCAGATAATGGTTTTCTTTGTTCACTGTGGTTAAGCTTAATCACCCCAGTTACAACAGGGTTAGCTCTGACCTCAACTTTATTTATTCCCGGTTGAAGTTCCAAATTTTCGCTAGGGTACAGTTGCACCTTTTCAAAATTTTCACACAGCTCAGACAGACCGAGAGCCAATTCTCTATTAAAAATATTAAGTTGGGTAGCAGTCTTCATCACAACAATATCAGGGTCTTCAGTGAATGGTTGACCAATAAGGACTTCACAGTCTTGGACTTCATTGGGTACAACATAAAATACGCTATGTTTTTCAACACCATCTATCGTCAATAGAGCAGAAACTTTTCCGAAAGGAATGGTTAGGGCATCTCCATAGCCTTTAATAATTACAGAATCTCTAGCCATGTAAGGCAGCTGTAACTGCTCACATAACTTTATTTTTATGGTGTTACAAGAACTGCCAAAATCAACAAATGCTTTAGTTGTCACTCCGTTTATGCAGACATCCTTATAGTATTTAGCATCACAACGATCATTGTTTATCCCCAGCATCTTCACCAACTTTTCTTGTTGGCCACCTTTCTTCATTCTACGACAGTCTTCTTTAGTGTGACCATTTAAATTGCAGAAAGTACAGTGTTTATTTTGGTTTTTCTTTTTATAACAATCAGCTTCAATATGTCCCATTCGATCGCAGAAGTTACACCTGACATGTGGTTTTTTTCTTATCCTCCCACAAAATATTGCCTTATGGCCAAGTTTTCCACATCTGTAACACTCTGTAGTTCGAGGTTGCCTCTGTTTATTTGTCACCTTCTGATTGACATTATTACTTTCTGTGGTATTGGCGGTTACTGTTGATGTTTTAGTACTTGCTAAATATTTAAGTAATGAAGTAGTATCCTGACATGCTGCAGATACGGCCCCCATCTCCATGAGCCTGTCCCCGAGGGTGCCTATAATAGCCTCAGCAATAACATCATCAGAGAGGTTGCATGACATACCGATTCCTAATTTCTCATAGTAAAATTTTATTACATCTTCATCCGCAGCCCGTTCTCTATTTACCAGTTCCCTTATCTGTGACAGTTTGTTTTTGGTGAATGGAAATGCTTTAATCAATTTTTCCTTCCAGTCTTCCCACTTCAAATCATATGATTGCTGACATGTATACCAGTCCTTAGCATAACCTTGTAACTTGGCAGTGCAATTACAGATTAGAGTACGCTCATCCCACCCATGCATCTTAGCTGTGCTTTCTAAGTTCCGTATCCAGTGCTGTATGGACACAGGTGAGGTTTGAGGGTTGAATTCAGGCACAAAATCATTTCGCCCAACATAACGCACTACTCCACTGGTTGATGCACTAAAATTAGACGTATTACTCTCTTGTACTGGAGTCGAGCTAACTCCACCCACACATTCTGACACATTAGACAAATTATCTTGTTTCTTTTTAAGGAGCTCTCTTATTATCTTTTCTAATGCATCAATACAGTCATCTCTCCTTTTCATCTCATCAGAGTAGCTACGTTTGGAGCCACGGCTTCTGCTTTCAGAACGAGACCTGCTTCTAGAACGGGTTCTCTTACGATGATGATGACGACCCATTGTAGAAAGTTTCACAAACCGGGAATATCAATGAACAATAGGTAATACGAAAAGTTTATACTCGTAGAACAATCAGCGAAGGTAATACTAGAGCATTAATAGTCCAACCAGCATAAGTCAATTTAGTTCTTGCCTTCAGAAACTATCATTTGACATTTCAAATAAAACAAAAGCACAAGGAAAGTTCGCTGTCAAACGGAGTTCATAAGTTCAATTCGGTTATTTTATGAAACAATATGCACCGAATAATTAAAATGAAATAGAGCAAGCTCACCCGAATTAATGCACAGTTTGTAGTTTTCCTTCTCAAACAGGAATATCAGCAATATCGCCACATAACAAGCGAACACACACAAAACAAAACAAACAAAAATGGTGGCATGCGACTTCCACAAGAAATGATGAAGTATTCGTTTCAAACACTTAAAATAACCATTTGTTAATACGTACACTTAGAATTTAATCATGTTAGCGTGTTAGTAACAATAAGCGTCCCTTTTCGCTGAAATTACAATTAAAAGCATCCTTATAGGGCCATAACAACCGTCGCTTAGTAACACGTATTTCGCAACACCAAGCACAAATAAATGTTTGTTATTCAAATATTTAGATTCATCTCACTTCTGAGAACTATTGACCTACTATTAACACTTACTTTGGAAAAATCGTCAAGAATCAACCGGCACAAATATTAACTATGTTATCGACCGAGCCATCGAGTACCGACTGCGATCCCAAGCAAGATGGCCGCTTCTCCTTCTGACATTAGTGATGTGACCATATTTCGAAATGAATAGTGCTGTGACATACATCCATTTTCAGCTTATCACTACTTAGAAACTTTTCCAAGCTTGAGTCTTGCGGATCCATTACAATTGAATATTCGAAAAACCTATGTTTTTATTAGTAAAAAGTCTGAAACAAAACAATACCTACCGAAAAATTCGCAGTTTTTTACGAATTACGCATGCTAGAAATTTTCTTTGTTGCAGGTTAAATGCGGTTCAATACTTTGTTCAAATATAAAATCGTACCTATATTTTAGATTGCCACTGCCACTACACATTGAGGGCGGATCAGACACAGGTACTCGGGTATCCGTGTCTTAATTACACGGTTCCTAATTAAACGTTTCCAACGGGTAAGAAACCCGTTTCCCGGTAGCAAAGAAACGGGTACACGGAAACGGGTACACGAAACCCGGACACGACCGAGAGCCCTAGTTAAAATTTTCGAAAAAAGGTTGATTATTTCGAAGCCGAATCCAGGTCATTTTATATAACATTAAATACCTACTCTAAATATGGTCAGGAATACACCGTTAATCACAATGCCGCGAGCACCGTGTATAGACAGTCATATTGTCAGTTATAGACTTATAGATAGAGAATGTTTTTTCGCAATGCTATAATAATACAATCGCGGTCAATGAATACGGGTTAGGTAGATTTTTTCATAGAAAATACTGGAAACATGCTGATTACAAATATAAAAAAATAGGTAAATATTTATAATACAAGTGGAACCGTTTTTAACATCAGATTGTATTGGAATTTCCCTGAAGTATTCACCCGACCCGAAAAACACGTAACTTTATCGTCAGATGACTCTGTAGATATAAAAATAGCAACTCATGATTAAAAAACTCGTATTATCATACATTTTAGGTGGTTTTCTTAAACGGTCTAGATTTTTGTCTATAGAAACCGCCCTAATGACAATTTTAAAGTTTTTTCGGTTTATTTATAATTTTAGGAAAATTCCAATACAATGTGATTTAAAAATAGATTTTACCTACACTGTAAATATTTTTTAAAAATATTTGAAATCTCCATGTTTGCATTATTTTCTATTAAAAAAACCACCTGATCCGTTTTCATTGCCGGAGTGTGTATAATATAACCGATCCTTGGTTAAATGGTTAACTGATAACCAACCGCAATCAAATTAAATGTGATAAAGAGTGTACGATTAGGTACCAACTAATTCGTTTTCATAAAACTCATCCATTTTTACTAATGTCTAACCAGGGGCGTAGCTAGAGTAAATGGCGCCCAGGGCAAGTGCCAAATTTGCGCCACCCCCCCCCCCCCTTCTCGTTTTCCAAAGTTAACTTAACACCTAATATTGACATTGCTAGCAGTAAATCCATCGCCACTTTACGTATAGGGGAAAATAGTACATTACGCTACAAGTGCGAAAAAAATTAAGTTCGAAACGAGAGGAGATAAATTTAAGCACGACCGAAGGGAGTGCTTTAAATCGACACGAGTTACGAATTTAGTTTTCGCACGTGTATCGTACGACGTTTTTCAGTACTTATGGCTCTCCGAAGATTTCGATTTCGTAAAAAAGCGCCATCTGTACTGAAACATATTTTTTAGTACAGATGGTGCCTTTTTTAGGCTCTAGTGTGTCATTTTACGTCAGGTCCAAAACTTCGGAGGGCCATCTGCACTAAAAAACGTCGTACCTACGAGACGCGTGCAAAAACGAAGTTCGTAATCTCGTGTCGATTTAAAACAATCTCTATCGGTCGTGTTTTAAACATCGCCACTCGTTTCGAATTTCATGTTTTTCGCACTTGTGTCGTAATGTACTATTTTAGTACAGATGGTTTACTTTTTAGGCTAAAGTGCGAGAAGTGGGTCATTTTACGTCAGGTTCAAAACTTCGGAGGGCCCTGTACTAAAAAACGTCGTACGAGACACGTGCAAAAACGAAATTCGTAACTCGTGTCGATTAAAAACACTCCCTATCGGTCGTGTTTTAAAACTTCACCACTCGTTTCGAATTTCATGTTTTTCGCACTTGTGTCGTAATGTACTATTTTCAGTACGTATGGCGCTTTTTTACGTGCTAGTGCGAGAAGTGGTTCATTCTACGTCAGGTCTTCGGAGGGCCAAATGTACTGAAAAACGTCGTACCAGAATACACGTGCGAATGAGAAATTTCCCTGCTAGGAGGTATTAAAGTGGCACTTTTCTGTGGACAAGGACTTTCTGTTGTACCCTTGTGACACAATTTACTATTGTTCTATATTTTATTATATTATTTTGTCTGCGTAACTAATATGTATACCTTGACCAAATTCACTAAATCGCAACTTTCTAGTAATCGTACTGCCGGTCTAGTCTGACCAGACGAACTTTTAGGATACCACAATTTTATCCAAAATTCAACTTACTAGGCAGGAAAGGCCCTACCTACCTACTAGGAAACAAAATAAATGCAACTGTTCTAATCTAACTGAATGGGTACATATTCAATTTATTCGATGCTAAGAAGAGTAATACGGGTACTTAAAAGTACTACATGCAGCACAGGATATAAAATTGTTTTCATACTTTTAGTATTAAAACTTCTCCAAATGGATAAGAGAAAAAAAATGTGATCTCTATAGAAAGCGAGTACGGTATTTCTGAAATACATGGTAAAAAAAATATTCCATTTTAGCTTTTTGTGAATTTACGCATAAAAAATTTTGATTTATTTATGTGTAAATAATGCAAAAGGAAATCAAAAATTTTGGCCGGTTTGGAGCCCTTCACAATTCGACACCTCGGGAAAATGTAGGTACTAAACTAGCATTTTTTTAATTTACGTAAAATTATTTTCTTTGTGAATAAATTATGCATATTATTATTTGGCGCCCTGCCTAATTTGACGGCCGGGGAAAATATAATTTATGCAAAAGGAAATAAAAAATCTTGGCCGATTTCGGGCCCCCTCTAATAGTTTACGCATACATATTTTTGATTTATTTTTGTATAAATAAATAATATATGCACAAGGAAATCAAAAATTTTGGCTTGTTTGGAGCCCCTCCTAATTTGGCGCCCAGGGAAAATGTACCAATCTAGCATTTTTTTAATATACGCATGAAGATTTTCTTTATGTGTAAGTTATGCAAAAGGAAATCAAAATAAATTGCTGATTTGGCGCCCCGCTTAATTCGACATTTTTGTAATATATAAATTATGCAAAAGGCAATCAAAAAATCTTCGCCGATTTGGCGCCCCTTCCGATAGATTACGCATACCTACAGATTTTTGATTTATTTACATGTAAATTATGCACGAGGAAATCAAAAATTTTTGCCGATTTTACTACCGGACAAAATGTTCCTTTCTAGCATTTTGTCACTTTATGTATTAAGTTTTGCAGAAGGAATTGGCGCCCCGCCTAATTTGACGCCCGGGGAAAATGTCCCAATCTAGCATTTTATGAAATTCAAATTTTTTTATGTATAAATTATGCAAAAGGAAATCAAAAATGTTGGCCGATTTGGTGCCCCCTCTAATTTGGCGCCCGGGGCACGTGCCCCCCTGCCCCCCCCCCCCCCCCTAGTTACGCCACTGTGTCTAACTTTAGTAAGTTTAACAATTCGTTAGGTGATTATTTAGAATCTTTTCTAAGGTAATTTGGTTTGATTAAGTCGTCTGAATTGGCCGTGCGGTGATGGCAGTAAGAACACATTTGTCACCACCCCAACTCCTCCCTGCGGGTGTCGTAAAAGTCGACTAAAGGATGGAAGTGTCACTGACCATTATTTGATAAAAGATTGATGATGGGTAGCAGCGTCATAATAGTAAATAAATAAATAAATAATAAATATCTTGGGACATCTTACACAAATCAACCTAGTCCCACGGTTCAATTAAGGCTTGTGTTGTGGGTTACCAGTCGACGATATATTATACAGGGTGTTTGGTTAGCGGTGTCGGAGCTTTTAAGGGCTTAAACTACAATCAATTTTATCGATAAATTACCATACAATTTTTTTTTTGTGCGAACGATAATTAAATGGCGGCCATTTTAAAATTTCATACAGACGAATACGGGCGCACGTGATATTTCGGGAATTATACGATTGTTATCGGTCCTATCCTTGCAAAAAAAATCTCGTTAGAGAGCTCATTAGATGAGCAAACTAATTAAGCTAATCATTTGACTCAACTATTTGAACAACAAGGCTAAAAAAAATTTTTAATCAAAAATAGTAAAAAATTCACCTTAATTTTTCAATTAATTTAATTTTGCATGAAAACTAGGTCATTAAGATAGGTTTTTGGTGTTGTTATTAATTAGTACAGTATGTTAGCTAAAAAATAACACTATAATTACAGTTATACCTTAAGTACTTTAGGAATTACAAGTGCTCAAACATACACCAAAACAGCTGCATTTAGCGTTCCCGATGCAAACTCCATAAACAAATGAATGTCAGCAGTGTACTGACTAGTGAAGTGGCCACCTTGCATCCATCCAGTGCATGTTTGAGCACTTGTAATTCCTAAAGTACTTAAGGTATAACTGTAATTATGCTGTGTAAATTAATGGACCAATAAAATAAAATAAAATAAAATAAAATGGTGTTGTGTTTTAGCTAACATCCTGTACTAACAAATAACAACACCAAAAACCTATCTTAACGACGTAGTTTTCATGCAAAATTAAATTACAATATTAAGGTGAATTTATTACTATTTTTAATTAAATTTTTTTTTTTTAGTTTCGTTGTTCAAATAATTGAGTCAAATGATTAGCTTAATTAGTTTGCTTATCTAATGAGCTCTCTAACAAGATTTTATTGCAAGGATAGGACCGATAACAAACGTATAATTCCAGAATAATCACGTGCGCCCGTATTCGTCTGATTGAGATTTTAAAATGGCCGCCATTTAATCATCGTGGGCACAAAAAAAAATGTATGGTAATTTATCGATGAAATTTATTGTAGTTTAAGCCCTTAAAAGCTCCGACACCGCTAACCAAACACCCTGTATAATAGATAGATACGTATAGATATTTAGATACATGACCAAGGAACAAACATTTGTGATAAATAAATACACAAAGAATGCCCTCGCCGGGATTCGAACCCGGAACCTCCAGCTTCGTAGGCAGGGTCACTACCAACTAGGCTACAGAGGCTGATAGTGGACACATTACTGCGATCGCTAATCCGCTTGCCCAGCGTGGCGATTATGGGCATTTACCTCCTAATGCGTCTATACGCATAGTTAATAGGAGAGGCCTACCCTACGTCCAGCAGTGGACTATCGTAGGCTGATGATGATGATGAAGTCGTCTAAAGGTGTCAATAAATTGCCAAACTGTAGGAATTCTTTTGAATAAAGAGTTCACATTTACTAAATTTTTGATACATTTTTAGTCACATGTGACTTGAACAGTCTATGGTTTATAGTTGGCTAGTTTGACGGTACCTAATACAAAAACAAGTAATGTACCTACAGAAACCGAGATGAGGGTTAGAACTGATAAGTCGAGAGGGATAATATAAATGGTCAGGTGTAAACGATTAAGCGAGGTCGTTTGTAGGAACGTAACTAAAGTAGGTACCTTAAGTAGTAAGTAATCTGTAGTCTAATGGCTGCTCTACACTATTAACGATTAAAGACGATTACGTTCGAGCACGATAGTACCTATAAAGGACATTTTTGACTGTAGACGCCGATCATCATCTATGACGATTGTGTGACCGGTGTGACCAATGACCATGTTTTTTAGAGTTTTGAGGCACGCATGGAAAAACAATCCCACCTTAAGCGTTGAACCGCCTACATATTACACTATCGCCAATCGACATCAAACATCGGTCTGATCGGGCAATGCATGGAGTTAAACACGCTGTCTTTCACGCCGATGTCACCATCTTTAGAGTGACAGACACAACTGCTCGGAATTTAAAAACTTCGAAGTTCGGGGTAGGCCATCAGACCTGTGCAGTATTGGAATGGTTGCATGTTTTACGGTTGCTATTCGCTTGCTACAGACTATCAGAAGCTTGCACAATGATCATAGGCGATTACAGGATCAACGGTCATTGGCGATAGTGTAGAGGAGCCATAACAAGCCATGGTAAAAAGTGCTCGAAATATAAAATGATCTAACAAATAGATTAGATAGGTACAAAGAAGATAGAGTCTACGTATGTCATATGAGCACAATTTGTGCACAAATTCAAAACTTGTTAGTCTAGATTCTTAGGTAGATATAATAACATCTACTTTAATTGTTGTTCTTCATCAACTTGATCTTAGATGTCAATTGTGCTCAAGCTTAATTACTCTCCTCAGTGACCTTACTGACCTTCAACACAAACTCATTCATTTGCATTTACCTCACTTAAATACGATTATACCAAATGATTACTATTTATCCATATGAAATATATCTAAGTACTTACTACCACATTTTTAGTTAGGCACATACATTTATAGATTTAAATAAAACCTGACCAAGCCGTTTTCAAATAACTACGACTTCTACGGAACCCTATACTGAGCATGGCCCGACATGCTCTTGGTCGGTTTTCTGTACTTTATTCTACCACTCTGTCGGGGTGATTATTATAGGTTATTTATATATAAACGAAATTGCAAATTTCTACTATTCAATCAATGAGCTATGCGGACACACAAATAAGTAAAGGGATTTGGGCAAAATATTAGGTCTATAAGAGTTCCTTGTTTACTAAGGAACCCTAAAAAGTGTGTAGGTATCTATGTAATGTACGATGTAAATCTAAGACACATAATTTTTTTACGTAGCGTTAATTAGACACACATGGTTGATTGGATATCCAACATGACATGAACTTAATAACTCTAAATCATTACCAAATGGTTATTATTTGACAATAATTCTTGCTGTAACACTTAAACTATTTTTAAAATATTTGTAATCTGTTTATGTATTCGTTCTTATTTTGCTTCCTAAACAACTTTATTAGAGGAAACAATTATCTCAAAAATATTGGTTCTATCCGATTTGTTTTAAAGTCGTTTAAATTAAAAACAAATGGTAGCTAGGTATTTATAAATAAAAAATGGCCGAAATAATTGCCGCCATTCATGTAAAGTGTTTTAAGAGTGACCCTACAACAAGTAGACGAATTTAGACTTTCGAGATTTTTTTACTATAGTAGATATTAGTAGCATCTGTTTTAATGAAATATAATACTTACCTTTTAAATACTTTAAATTGCAGGAACATACTCGAAAATTTCCGAGAAATTTCATTATAATTTATAAGTGAGTTCCCATTGAGAATGTTTCCATGACAACTTATAAATAATAATTTTGCATCGCAAATAAGTAATCAATGCAGTAATACTACTTGATTAAATTAATAATGATGAATCTATCATTAACTATAAAACAGCTAGGAACGCCAGAACATTTTGGTACAGGTACGAAAGATATTCCTAGTCACGCTTGGATCATTTGTCAAAGTTGATAATTACTTGATATCTTGTGATGATAACTAATGTTGGTACTTACAAATCACAATTTTTTCTTGTACGCATAAGAAAAGTGGTAAAATGCTACTATTGTCTTTTTGTTTTATTAACCGACTTCAAAAGAACATGAGGTTCTCAATTCGATTGTTTTATTTTTGTTTTAACCTTCGGCATACGAAGTGGGGTATACCAGACCCCTTATGTATGGAAACGTCATATAGACATTTTTCACCTCGTATGCGGAGGGTTAATTGTGGCCAATTATTACATTTATCATTATATCAGAATATGAAATTGAAAACAAATACCTAGTTTATTGTTAACATAAGGACAACAAAGAAATACGAAGAATAGGGAGAAGTGGAGAAATTTTCACAATTTGCGATTACATTACGTTGGCAGTTTTGTTCGCCACGAACGCGCCGGCAAGCCAATATAGTTGCATAATTTATTTTTCCCCAGCTCTGCCTGAATCTTTTCCTAGAATTGCTGACGTTATAGGCGCAAGTTATTACTTTCATCAGTTCATCGCTGTTCTTATTTGCCAATAGAGGACCTAGATGCTAAGACAAGTTGCCAATCGCTAACGCTTAATCGTGAATCGTAAACGAAAGGCAGCTAACTATCTTTGTCACACTAATATGAAAGAGTGACAGAGAGGGAAAACTACGATATGCTACTAAGCGTTAGCGATTGGCAACTTGGCTAAGCATCCTAATATATGTTCGGAAAGTACGTGAGATAAGTAGTTACCATTCTTCAGTTGTAGTAAAGGTAATATATCGTGAAAGACGGTCGCAAATATATTTTTACGTTAGCATAAATATCAATAATATAAAAAAAACCGGCCAAGTGCGAGTCGGACTTGGGCGCTAAAAATACAGTTAAATCAACCTACCTCAAAAACTATAAGAGATAATTTAGTCAAACCAAAAATCGTTGATAGAGTTTATTAATGTCATCATCATCATCATCATCAATATTAATGTGCCTAACATATATTTTTTTGTAGTAGTTTAAAAAATAGAGGGAGGGGACACATTTTTCAGACTTTGAGAGCTGATATCTCGAAAACGATCTGCTTAAATAAAAATGAGATTTATAAACCTTCATATCATTTTCAAAGACCTTTCTATTAATACCACACGCTTATATACAACTAAAAATTGTTTACATGTATGGAGTACTCGGCTACATGTATGGAGTGCTCAGTTACATGTATGGAGGGCCCCCACCCCAATGGGTTTTTTTTACAATATAGTATCATTATCCTGTAGCGGTTCATACAACACATATCCTAACCATTTATAGTTTCCGAGTAAATCGGCTGTGACAGACGGACATGACGAATCTATAAGGGTTCCGTTTTTGCCATTTTGGCTACGGAACCCTAAAAATATGTTTGTAAACTTCAGGTTTAAGGTTTTAAGTTGGTGTTAAAACCAAGATTGTGTTCTGGAAGCAGGGATCGGAACCGGTTTTTTGGACAAACCTCGAAATAGCTCAATATTTTAAAATGTTTTAGACTTATTATGTAGTACTCAATATTTTATGTAATTAACATCTTATTTTTGCATTGATGAAGAATTTATATACCGAAGAACGAAAAAGAACGTAATTAGAACGTTTTTTTGTATGGAGAAAAAACCGGCATCCGATCCCTGAAAATAAAGCAAGTTTGCGGGTTTTTTTACTTTCATCTGACGAATGGTATACATATATGTGGTTTAACCGCCTCAGGAGAAAAAAAATATTCTGACCCCCCCTCTAACTTTTAATCTGTGGGTCTAAAATCATGAAAAAAATCATGAGTAGTCAGGACATAGAATACTTTAAAATAAAACTATTACGAACATAATTTGTCCAGCCGTTTTTGAACAACTACGGAACCCTACACTCAGCATGGCCCGACATGCTCTTGGCCAGTTTTTATTGTGTTAATAAAAGGTGGACGGGTATTTTTTGTCACCGCGAGATACTGACGCGTTTACCTAAGCCTACTAATGTAATGGCTGACTATAGGGTCTAGTGGTAGTCACCTCTTATAATGAGCAAATTAGGTTGTTGACAAATATACAGTATAGATAGGTATGTATTCTGAATCTAACATTTTTCTGTGAAAATTGAATTTTCCTTGTTTCCATTCGTTATGACTTTCATGACGGCACGAGCGTTGTAATATCGTTCATAAGAAATTTATAGTCGAGTTGCGTTTGGGGTTCCGAATAGTTAGTTTAGTTAATTTTAAACAGGGTACATATTCTTAGTGAATACCATACATTTTCTGTATGCTTAGCACATGATTGGCGCGACAGTATCTCGCCGCGAGATAGTCTATCCGTCCCTCTTTTGTTAATATAGCTAGTGAAGGATGCAAGATCTATCTCGCGGCGACATACTGTCGGACCAATCATGTGCTAAGCGTGAGAGACATTGGGAGACATTGTTTATACTTGTAGACACTGTTTCTACACAGAATTGTTTATGGTGAACAATCATCCTAAACCTCCAGTGAATACCTATGGCCAACTAAAGATTAATAAAAACTAGTCCTTAACTTTTTCCTTCTAAAGGTAGGTTATAATTTACATACCATTGGTACTAGTATATGGGTGCAGCCGAGATGAATGTAAATTGCGCAGACGCTACCAATAACTGCCTCGGCAAAGATTTATTTACAGTACTAATAATTTTAAATTAACCGGATCATTCAACATAATCTTCATTAGAGTACTTAAACTAGGTTTTAATAATCAATGTTTTCTAAAATTATCTATAGTCATCCAAAAATACGAGTATAGTCTACTTTTCGACTTTGTTATCTCGGAATGGAGTTACAACTGAATTTACCAACAACCAAAAATACACAATATTGGGCTCAAATCCGTGGTAATAATTATGCGTGTAAGGTTAATATTTCTTCATATTGAAAGTCTAATGGTTCATTTATGAATATCATAATGTCCTAAAGTTGATGTGACCAATTGTGATGTTAAACTAAATAATTTATGCACATTCGATTACAGACATAATTTGAGACTGTCAGCTGTTGGAGATAGGTGATTTGTGCCCTTTCGCCCTTTACAGCAAGGGATATACATATACATACAGTATGTTATGTACCTAAAGTCGGTTAGAGAAAGTTTTTAATTGTGTATTTTCTAAATTCTTTTTTTTATTAGTTTGTACAAATAATACACTTACACATGAGCATTGTAACTTAAAGAGCACTGATTTTATTCGTTTTCAGATCGTATAAATATTAATTTATAAATCACCTATTAAAGAGCAACTGTCTGTCAAAATCATAAGTGGGTGAATATCTGAGTGTTACAACCGCCGAAATTTCTGGACATCTCAATGTTATACTTCGTCCTTTGTATAAGGTACCGTACTTGCTTATGTATAATTTATACAAAAATAACTTATGTGTACATATTACATATATTACAGTCTTCGCTCTATATTCAAATGGTTCAGAACCTGTTACCTAGGTTATCTATGAGCATTTTTAACGAGAGCTTAAATGTTGTTCTGTACGTATCAACGACGTTATGTTATCAACGACGCATAATACGCATGTACAATTTCTAATCAAAAATGTAAACCAACCTCACAGAGAGATTCAAAGAGCAGCCGATCATGTGCGAAAATCTTTATTATTGAGTTTTTTGAATACCTATTTAATGCTACAAATCAAGCACGGAAGCTTAGAGATTGAAATAGACATTAATTATAAAAAGTAAATCATGATATTGTAATCTAGCGCCCCGCCCGTAATCTATTCTAAAGAGATGTTCTTCAATCGGCTACATGCTGTATGTAGTCGTGAACATAGTTTACTGTCGTTCACAATCTATCATTAACATTAATAACTGACCCGAAAGTTACAGCGTAGGCTGTAAAATGTAAATGTGACATTATAAAGTGTAGGTATATATGTGAGTTCTTCAGGTGATAAATATATTATACCTAATTGAACTATCGAATAGCCAACATGATAGTAGTAGGTATAAATGCAATAAAAATCAGATAAACTGTTAAAGTACTATCAAGATAGCATTCCTAATTTAGTCTTCATCGATTTCCCAGATAGCGTTTTGGAATAAGTTTATACAATTGCAGGCATTGCAGCTATAAAATTTCTATTAGTTCAAATAGGACAGAGTATTGGCGGTACTTTCAGAACTGCTGTTAGCGTGCAGATTGCTATGTTTGTCATTCTCATCGTGCATTACATCTGAGTGAACCAGCATAAGTTTGACTTGAATATCCAAAACTATTGTTTGTAATCAGAGACCTTAGTTATAGTAGTCTTGTGGGCTGGCTGAGTAACCAATTGGAACAAGCTTTGCAGCGGGTTTTCGCTTGCCGAAATTCGCTAGAATGTCAGCTCTAGCTTGAATAGAATTTCTTTTTGTAGCGACAGCTGCCAGCTGCTATTCTGCAAATTACTCCGCTTAATAAATCAAGAAATCCTCTTACGAGATAAAAATGCACAGGCTATTCTTAACACGATTGAAATTCTTGTGGGTTTCAAAAGATTACCGCTGCCGGCGGTTTCCGTTTGCCTAATGCTTATAAAGATATGGAGAGTAAGCCCTCGGCGACAAGACATTAGTTGAGTCGGGTCTCTTTGATTTAAGAGAGAAAAAGGGTTATCGGAATTTGGTAAGCCAAGCACGTCTTTAATCGAACGTTATTAAATATACACACATCATGCGGATCGTTGATCGTTGATTGTTGCGAACTTGGAGTTATCGCCCCAATTTCACCACATTGACAAGTGCTACAATTGTAAATTTACTGTTGTTACGTGTCTCAAAGTTAATTGAAATAACAGTCTTCAATTGATCATAAAACACACTAGTTTATTTAACAAATTAATGTAAACTTAAATCTAGCTTAAATATAAGAGGGCGCCAGGTGATCTTTTGTCAGGTAGTCGACAGGGTGATCGTCCAAACCCAGATGTACTGCTAGCTCAGTCTTCCTTAGGATAGCTTTTAATAGCCGTACCTCGAGGGCATTTCTCTAGGCCCTTCTGTAGAAATTACGGTACACAAAACAAAATACTAAGGCTACTGCCACTGACGGAATTTCCAGAAAACAACGTCCAGATATTTCTCAAAATTCGTTATTTGCATTTAAGTCACCATCACAACACCAGTGCTGGACATATACGTATCATCACTTGATTTTGGTTCAAATGCCCCTCGTCCTTTATTATTCCGAGTGTCATGCCCTCAATGTTAATTTAAATTATAATATTAAAATTGAAACTTAGAAAAAGTTTGTCCGTGTCAGAGTTCGAACCTCCGACCATCGTTTTTGTAGTCAGGGCCACAACCACTGAGCTATCATAGCAGATAATCAAATGAACGAAACAAGCGACCAGTTTCATAAACAATCTGCCTACAAGCTCTTTTGCACCTTAACCTATAACATATAAAGTTGATCTCACAAAATTAATATAACATAATACTGTTTCTCCAATCTGGGGCGTCTATAGGCTACAGTTACCGTTTACCATCGGAAGGGCCGTGCGTTTGTTTTCCACCAATATACTGCAGGAACTTTAATAAATCAGCAGTAAATAACTACTTTTTTGCGAAGCAAAATTACAATTGTCACAAAAAACACGACAATTGTAGCGAAATTTCGACATATGCCGAACCTCATGTCAAGATTGAATTAGAATTGTACTAAACCTTGCGACAATTGTCACGGGTTTAGGAAAATAAAAAGTAGTTTATTAACGATTTAATAACGTTATTAGTAATAATTTTATATTGGTTGCAAACAAGCACATGGACCGCCCGATAGTAAACGGTAGCCGTAGCCTACGGAGGCCTGTGACGTCAGTAACAGTGATATTTTACAATTGTCACAATTGTAATTATGGTGAAATAGACCACAGGTATAAGTACCTAGGTAGAATTATTTTATTCGCTGCGAGTTTACAGCTCACAGTAGATGCAGTACACCGAGCGACAAAGACGATGACAGACGAAAAACAAAAAAACAGACAAAAAAACCGGCTAAGTGCGAGTTGGACTCACGCGTGAAGGGTTCCGTACCATTATCAATTTATTATTAAAAAAATACAGTTAAATCAACCTACCTCAAAAACTATAGCAGATAATTTAATCAAACCAAAAATCGTTGATAGAGTTTATTAATGTGCATAAATTTTTTTTTTTAATTTTATATCGCGTAGTTTAAAAAATAGAGTCGGGGGACACATTTTTCAGACTTTGAGAGCTGATATCTCGAAAACGATTTGCTTAAATAATAATGAGATTATAAACCTTTATATCATTTTCAAAGACCTTTCTATTAAAACCCCACACGCTTATATACAACAAAAAAATTTTTTCTGTCCCTCAGTTACATGTATGGATGCCTCCCACCCCAATGGTTTTTTTTACAATTTAGTATCATAATCCTGTAGCGGTTCATACAACACATATCCTTACCAAATTTCGTTACTGTAGCATTTATAGTTTCCGAGTAAATCAGCTGTGACAGACGGACATGACGAATCTATAAGGGTTCCGTTTTTGCCATTTTGGCTACGGAACCCTAAAACCAGAGTATTATAAACCTAGTCACGTATATTTCCGAAAATAAATGACCTGTAGTCATTAAAGGTGCACGGTAAAATCTGTCAAGGGGAATTCAACCGATCTTAAGGCAATTAATTCCACTTTATCCTCCTAGATCTGAGAGTATTTTATAAGCATCAAAGATTTTTGTGTGCGAAGTATCATCAATAACATTTAACCATTCGCTTTAAGGCGATGGAAAAGCTTTGGAAGATCGGACGATACTTGCGTATATTTCTTGGGATTAGGTTACCGCGCGAACCGTGACCACAATAATGCCATAAATACAAGAGGGTTAGAAATTCAAAAATTATATTAAATGACTTAGGTAGGTACTTACTTATTCTTGCACTGGACGGAGAACAAATCGGAACGAATAGATGGATTATCTTTTAGACGTGTTCGATCAATGCCTTATGATATGATTAAGACCTGTGTCACTGTATCACCGATCTCTGAAGAAATGTTAATGTAGGTAGGTAGTAGTGGTAAGTGTTAGGTGCTGATTTTCCATTCCAATAACGTCAAAACGATTTAGCTCAACGAATTGGTGAGAAAAACAAATTCAAAATTTAAGGTTGAAAGTGACAAAAACAGAAGTAAAGAACGAAAAAGGTTACGGAAATAATAGGCATTCACTGGAAAATTGGGAAATCAATGGCAATATTCGTAGAACGTAGCAATGCTCAAACAGCGTAAAGGAGACCATATTATGTGCCTATAATATGGTATCTACATTTTTTGTGGACCAACTGAAATTATTTTCTTAAATATATTTTGAGTTGTATTTTATAAGCAGTAATACTACCAGCGTAGCAGTATATACATATTAAGTTCTTATAATTATGGCAATAATTGTATATTTGTTTTGACTAATGAATTACAAAGGTATCAATTATATACCATATACAATAATATTCACAAACATCGTTGAACTGAAACGGATGCTCATTATGTAATCTGAAGAACAATTTGTTTATTTATGCTTGCTTTTACTGCAGGGAGTCTCATTTGTCTTTCAATTGATGTATAATGATTGCTGCGATGACGCGTATGGCTCAAATGAATCACAATTTGCCGATGTTTTTTCAAATGAAACATCATAAAACCTTAAAGAATGATACTTCTTGGCAATTTGAAAATTCGGCCAAATGAAAGTTGGCAACTAAAAATTTACCCCCTTATTCATAAACGTCTGCTCACTAACTTAACAAGCCGCTAATAATTGTTTGTCCCTTTCGGTCTTAACGATGTGTCCATAAGAGCAAAAGGGACAAACAATTATAAGCGACTTGTTAAGTTAGCAGACGTTTATGAATAAGGGGGTTAGTATGTAAATGTTGGTATGCCAAATGAATCATTTGTGAAAAGTTGGTTGGCATGTGATATTCGGCAAAATTAAATATGAAAAGCCAGGATACAACCAATACCAATCTTCAGTTGAATCCAAAAAAACTGACCTTCCATAGCATTTTTTTTTTATGTTGGTACAACAAAGTGGCTCCACTCCACCTGATCGTAAGTGAAAAGTAGAGCCCAAATCGCGGCGGCAACGAACAGGAGACAATCAGTAACCTGTTAGTTGCCACCGCCTTGCTGGCCCGCTAGATGCTTCTTCACGCTTCGTTTAAAGGGTCCCAACTTATAGGTATGCGGAAACACATGTGCCGGTAAAGAATTCCACTTTTTAATAGTCCGGCATATGAAGGAATTACACGTCACGTCTTTGACACATATCTTAAAACACGTTCACAGGTTAACTGGAAGAAATGCCTTACAGGGATAAGTTCGCCTTTGTTCCTATCTAAATTGTGTCATGTGTATGTTTACCTGTGTTTTGTGTACAATAAAGAATTTACATACATACATATATTTTTACGTTGTAATACAAATAAACATCAATAATTTTAACTAAAAATACTATACTAACAGAAACAAAAATACATTTAATAACTGTATATTTATGTGAATGTTAACTCAAGGTTTTAAATTCATAATGAAACTAAGATTGTGTTCTGAAAGTGCGTGATTATGGAATAATGCAAGATTTTAGGTTTTGTTTAATTTTTTTTTTACTGACAAATGATATATTATAAATAAGATATTTCCGCGCATGTTTGACGAAATATCTAGATATTTCGTCAAACATGCGCGGAAATATCTTCATTATTTATTCGAAATAATAAATACAAAATATTTCTGATTATCAATGTCATTATTCGGCCGGAATCAGAAAAGCTTGCTCGGTTAGGTAATTTTTATTTCCCTATTGAAATATTTCCAATTAAGCTTTGCTGTCAAATTTTGAAACATATTTTCCTTGGTTTATTATAAGGAAAATTGTAACAAAACAAGAACCACTTCCCGGTATATTTTAAAGTCGGTATCCGTAGGAAATTCGAAAGTTGATCGGTATCGTTAGTCTGTTTGTTTATTTTAAATATTTTTTATGTTAGGGTAATATGTGCTAATAGGTAAATTGTAACAAAAAACAATAAAACCTGCATGGTCATTATATCTAATCAGTAGCGATTTAGGTCAGTTATACTGTGGGAAAAACCGGCCAAGAGCATGTCGGGCCATACTCAGTTTAGGGTTCCGTAGTTACTCAATAACGGAGGGGCCGATTATGTCCGAAATAGTTAGTTTTATTCTAAAGTATGTATTCTATAAGTCGTCATGATATTTTTATATTTTTTGGACCCACGGATCAAAAGGGGGCGGGCACAATTTTGTTTCCGGCGCGATCAATATGTTCGTATATCTGTACCAAATTGCAAATATATATATCGACGCTGGAAAGGAGAAATTGGATAAGCGACACTTTTGAAGATATTGAGTTATATACACCGTTAGAATCGGCGAATTTTTCTGCGTCGAATGAGCTAGGTTTCGTCTCCATCTGACAACATTTGTGTCGCTTATCCCATTGGTGATTTAGAGAACTTTCGATCATTTTTTATTACTAAACGACTTGGTTTTTGACAACTTTTAGTAAATTGGAGATTAGATAAAATATAATTCAACATAATTAATCTTAGATTATTTTACCTATTCGTCATGACAAGTTAAATTTTACTTGGATATTTTTGCTGTGTAACAACTAAACTTCACTTGTCGGTTAGCTATTTCTACCTGACTGTATGATATGTTCTCATGTCGTTTTGGACAATTTTACCTTCATCTTAATTTAAAATTGAAGACGGTTAGACAATATTACTTGACTATGATATCTGAACTACTTATTGGCGTTTATCCATTTTTACCTACAAACAAAACTTGAAATTTATTTATCCCCTTCACATATCCCTTTTTACAATTTACCTACTTTTTGGAATAATGTTATAAAAAATCCTAAAACAGTTTTTCTTTTTTCACGTGTAAGTAAATTCGTTTACTAGTCACGGAATGTTACTCATGTAATTAATATAACTAACTATGAAGTCTAAAATAGTTTCTCATTTTAAGTATGTGGATATTTCTTAATGATATATTTATGCTATTTTATCAATTTATATATTTTTACCCGAATATAAAATAAGCCACTTCGGCAGTTAGATAATTTTAACGGGATACATTCGTTATGTAAGTCTCGGGTGGACCTTTTTACCTTCCTTATTTCTTGCACAACGTGTTGGTTAGATAATTTTACCTGAATCAATTTTTCCGACCATTTTGCTTAAGCGAAAGTAAATCATTAAATAACACTTCAATACTTTAAATAATTAAAACATCACATAGAAAACATATTTATGTCCATAAATAATGCTTCAATTATTTGATTTGGCCTGCTGATTAATTTAAATGAATTTTTTTCGAAAATCTCGACGGTTTTTTGCTTCTCCTGTAAAGTACGCACTGTGTCGCTTATCCAATTTCTCCTTTCCAGCGTCGATATAGTACTAACGGCCTACGATCTATGCTGCGGACAGACAGACGGACATGACGAAACTATAAGGGAAAAACTAAAAAAATAGGGTCGAAGATTTTATTCGAGCTATAGAATATTAGCATTAATTACTCAAGGGTGCAAATTAATACTTATCAGAGCTGACAGTTAGAAAATGACATCCGAAAGTCAGTCGTACTTACTGATTATACAAGTATGAATTGCTACGCGTGTGCAGTACACCACTTCCCGCTTAATGAAGGTTAATCCTTAAATTCTTAGCGTTCCGTAGCTAAAGGTGAAAAATATTTACTTATGTAATATAATTATATACCTATTTTAAACTGCTTTGTTTTCTAGTAGTAGGTATTTTAATTTCATAAATAATATAAAATATAATTGTCACATATTTTTTATGAAATATGATATTGATGTATTATCTCATGGGACAATACAATTGTTACACGAAACTACCAAGACCCACCTTAATTTCAATTAACGCCAGTGTTTTGAGTTTACAGGGCATAACATATATACATTATTGGTATTTAAATATGACCCAAGGACCGAGTGAACGTCGCTGGATGCGGGTGGCGTAGGACCGGTTATTTTGGCAATCTTTTGGGGAGGCCTATGTTCAGCAGTGGACATCTTTCGGCTGATAAGATGATGATTTTTATATTTTTTCGGTAGATAAATAAAATAATCACATAATAAATAGGTAAATAAAAAACCTTATAAATAACACTAAATTAAAACTAAATAAACCTAAAATACATCTAAAATGATGATGATGTAATATCGAATAATATCGATATTTAAATGCACAGCAAAGAACAATTATTAAAACACAAATCGTGATAATTTAAGCATCCAAAAAGTCATGTAATAATTTAAAGTTCATACGGAACCCACGGCTTTATGAGCCCCCATATTTTACCACCTTTAGGGTTCTCTAGACAAAAAGGATATTTTATTTTAATTAATATCTGTTATATGAAGCGCTACAAGAAAGACATTGTTTCTTCACACATTTTACGGACGCAATAAAATAGTCCTACATAAACAAAAAGAATCATGGCATACATACATAATAATATTTTATTTAGATGTACATAAGCGTGTGAGATATGAATGAAACGGTTTTTTAAATTGATGTAACGGTTTCCAGACAACATTTTACTTGTGAAACAAAAAGTGAACCGAAAGACGTAAGAAACGTGTCCTCCCCTATCTATTTTTTAAACTACTAGATATGAAATTAAAAATTAAAACCGGCCAAGAGCATGTCGGGCAATACTCCGTAGAGTGTTCCATAGTTACTCGAAAACGGCTGGGCCAATTATGTTCAAAATAGTTTTATTGTAAAGTATTCTATAAGCACACCGTTCATGATTTTTTTTTTCATATTTTTTGGACCCACACAATTTTTTTTAATTCTGGATCGGTTATCTACGAAAATATTGCCTTTAGAAAAAAACTTTCTTTTAAGACCCAAATTATTTTTAGGAGACCTATTCAATGATACCCACACTATAGGATTAGAGCAAATCAAAAAAAATCAGCCATTGGTTTGATCAAATTATCTCTTATAGACTTTGAGGTAGGTTGATTTGACTGTATTTTTATATGTTCTGCTACGGAACCCTTTGTGCATGAGTCCGATTCGCACTTGGCCGGTTTTTTAAACAATCCCTCGTGTAAAGGAAGGGTAAAAGGTCTAACTTTTGCTCGTAAAAAATGTGACGAAATTCCTGTCTCCGTTTTATCGTGTGTCATTGTTACCGTCACAATCCGACACAAAATGATGATAATCGATAAATTATAAAAGCGGGATCATGCTTTTAGAAACCTATATATTTTGTAATCATTCGTTAAATAAGTTTCTCATTGTTTCAAGTGAATTCAATTTTCACGGTAATAGACAAATTATTCAGGCTATCCAATTGAATATTGGCGTTATCGGTCGAAATGAAACCAAATGCGAAAGATAATCGAGAGATTCGGCCAAATATATAGGCACTCAAACTTATCTCTATGGTCGACTGGAAAAGCATTTTGCTCGCTGAATAGCATTTACCCGTATATCTATTTGAAAGATTTCAGGAATTCAGGATCATCTACAGGTTTAAAACGAAAAGTATGGACTATGGGCAGGTAGCAGTTTGAGTAGGTAATTGATATAGTTGTATTATAAAAAACAACTAAAAAAGCATTTCTTCGACGTCCTATAAAATAGTTCAACAGACTTTATGGGACGCCGAAGTAATACAGATAAGACAACTAAACGGAAAAATGTAGATATAATTATATTTTGTATCAGTATTATTTGTGTATAATAGGTTGAGACTGAAGTGCCTTCACAGTCAAACTATATAAAATAGTTTTGTGAAGCTATGTACAAAAACTATTTGTATATTTGTGTAATAAATAAATATAAATAAATAATAAATAAATATGTATAATGATTTCACACATATTATTAGATTAGTGGGGTTAGAAGGCATATTAATGTATTAAGATGCGATCATTTCTTAATTGACACTTACAATAATACATACATAAATACATATCTTGGGACATCTTACACAAATCAACCTAGTCCCACGGTAAGCTCAATTAAGGCTTGTGTTGTGGGTACCAGGCGACGATATATATAATAGATAGATACGTATAGATACTTAGATACATACACAACCATGACCAAGGAACAAACATTTGTGATAAATAAATACACAAAGAATGCCCTCGCCGGGATTCGAACCCGGAACCTCCAGCTTCGTAGGCAGGGTCACTACCAACTAGGCTACAGAGGCTGACAACATCTACGTTCGTAATATATATACATCGTCAACAATAGTTTGACTTTCCTAGAGGTTAAAATATTTTCGTATCAACATGACAACTCTGGTCTAAAAATACCAATTCACTTCTCTCCCTATTCTCCAAATTTATGACCCAAGCTCTCGCAATCCCTGCTCACCTCATTTTACTGTACAGTCAAGGTATTATTTAAGAATTTATTTTATTTTTCTAATTATTATTATTATTATTTTCTTTTTTTAGTGTTAGACTGTTATGTAGTTGTAAGTATATTTGACATGTGTTATTATTAACATTAAAGAATTTAAATTGAATTGAATTGATATTAATTCTTGAAGGCTACCATGACCTCTTAAATGCCATTCAGCTTAGGTTTGGTTTGTCAGGTTTTGAAAGTTATTTTATCGAACTGACACATCACGATTCAGCTTAGGTCCTAAACGATAAATACGACCATAGTCGATCGTGGTAACCCCCTTGTGCCTTTTCGTTATCTCATGCATACAGATATGATGACAGAAAGAGACAATCAATGTGATAGCCGCTGTGAATATCAAATTAATGCCATGCCTTACTATGATAAAATCGGTTAACAAGTAAAACGTATTCAATAGAATAAGAGTAGCTCCGTATTATTTGACGTATCCAATACGAATATAGTACATAAGAAATGCACAGAATAGGATTCTGCTAGCAATCACGTGCTCCGTGTAAGTAGACACGTGCATTGGTGAAGCGGAAAAGTCGATAAGATTTATACTGGAATTGTATTCGCATTGCTTTTTGGACAAATGTTGAAAATAATAATTGTGTCTTTGCATAGCTTCCTCAATTCAAATTGCGAAGAATAAGTACTGAGATTGAAAGTTATTTAATAATTTAATATCAAAAGGTAGGAACTCTGCTTTAAGATATTTTTTATTTCTTTTACGCAAATTGTTTTCTTAGTAGGTAAGTATAATAGGTAGGGAATTTTATGCAGCATATATTATGTTTTAATTCATGTTTCTTGTGTGATGTGGGTACCTAGCAAAGATATATATACCTATAATAGTATTATATAGGTTCATAAATACATAAACAACCACGACGAAGGACCACATATTTGTGATAAGAAATGCACTAATGGTAATGCTCCTCGCCTGGATTTGAACCCGGAGCCTCTAGCTACTTAGGCAGGGTCATTATCAACTAAGCTAAGTAGATATGTGCATGTTCTATTTCAGAGAACATATGTGTTAGTTTTTAGTAAAACGTCCCGCTTTATCGCTTACCATAAAGACGAGATTTCCTTGTATCTTCATATGAATAGATTGACAAAGCGGCTTTATTGCAAACGACAAAGTAGGACGTTTTAATAAACTGACTCACATATACCTAATAATTAATAAAAACTCCTACTTAACGAAGTTAAAGTATTCTATATTTATTTGTGTTATCTAAGTACGGTTAGCTGCAAAACTGCGTACCTACCTAATTTATAAATCAATGAGGGTTTTCTCAATAACGTATGCTTCTAGTTGACGCCACTTAGCCGTAAGGTCCCGCTAAGAAACACAATTATCTAGCCTCAAAGAAAAACTAACTAGAAGGTATTTATATATAATTTTATTAACTCATACAAAATATTTAAACACGAAGCTAAGCGCTCTGAGAACTTAGACAAGTTTCTGGACCTGACGCCTCAGTGCTGCCGCCCTGGTGCACGTCATTTCAGAAAACCCTCATTCGTTCAAAAACTAGGGATGTACCTAAACCTAAGTACTATTGCATCCAACAATTACAGCTAGTTAATCTACTATAATAAATGTACCTTCTTGAATTAATATTGTTCTTAAAATAAACGTTAGATCTAACACAGGGCACATGTTCACTTGTCTCTTGTGAATATATGTCCAATGTTAAGGGTTCTAAACCCTCATTTTCTGATTGAGCCCTTAATCACATAAAGGATACTCCGTTGGACTAATTTGGTTAATCAAATGGAATCGGTACTGATAGGTTCACAGGCTGTCAATGGGCATTTTCACTTCTAGGGACACACTCAATTAGCTTAACTCTCCCAAAAAAGTTAACTTCGATGACAGTTTTGTAACGACAACTAAGCATTAAATACTTACGTAAATCCAGTTTATTCATTTTTATATTGCATAAACGCGTATTGTTTCTGGATTAAATGATAAAAAAATATTTGTGTTAATATTTAATGCTTAATTGTCGTTACAAAACTGACATCGAAGTTAACTTTTTTGTGAGAGTTAAGCTAATTGGGTGTCTCTAGAAGTGAAAATGCCTTAATAGTTAATAAGAGATACATTTGCAGAATTACTAATCTATATTAGCAATTTTGCATTCTTCTCAAAAAATTTGTGAATCTTTAAACCACTTAAATGTTGACAAGAATAGGACTATTTTTAAAACATTACATATAGAGAAAACGTAAACAATGCCTGACCCGAATCACACATCGATATTTCCTCGTCCTCCATACCAATTAGGTATTCAACCGCGTAACTGATAAACGCCAGTGGCAATGAGACGCCGAATTAACATTTCCAACGTGATGGTCCTCAGGGCCGGATCTTCGTGACGCCATCTGTGTTCCGGGGTGGAACTTAGCATTGGTAATGCGTTGCATCAGGAAAAAACATTACTTACCTAAATATTTAGAGTAGGTAATAAGCGATGAGTTGAGCTATTTGCTAAAGCTGAGATTGTAATAAAATTATTAATGTGCCTGGATTCCGCTGGTTTATAGCGGACATAAAGCGACAGAATAATTATATATACTCGTAATTTAGACAGTAGGCTTATGGTGGTTCCGTTTTTATCGTTTTTCGTCACTTTCGCACTTACCCACGAGTCAGATAGTGATGGAACGACGACAAAGACGAAAACGGAACCAGCATCTTGCAGACAATAGAGTTCTCATACATACAAATTTAGTTTCCCAAAAGCAGTCCTAATTTCATCAATGGGATAAGCGTTTAATAATATTAACTAAATATAAGCGAGCAGCCATCCAAAAAAAGGCCGTATGCTTAACCTAAATTCTGAAAACATTTTTACTGCTAAGTTAAGTACTACGTAAATAATGAAAACATTAAGGTATTTTTTTATTCTGAGACATGCTTACAGGCGCCGTAATGTTCAAATCATGATACGAATAAAACATCTTAAAAGCAATCGCAAAACAAAAAACATTACGGCAACAGCGGTTTTTAGTATCTAAATTACCTACATCTCTAAAAACTTTTTAGAGATGTAGGTAATTTAGATATACCGTTCGCCAGTAGTAACGATTTTTTTTAAATATGCCTAATTTTTAATATAATTGGTTGTCTTTGACACGTCGTGAAACATACGAAATTAATTGGTACCTGGTTGATCTTACCAAAATTGTGTTCTGAAAGTGCGTAACTATGAAATAATGCAAGTTTTTAGGTTTGTTTACTTTATTTTTGTCCCTGCCTACGAAGCTGGAGGTTCCGGGTTCGAATCCCGGCGAGGGCATTCTTTGTGTATTTAATTATCATGGCTGTCTATGATCTTGGTCATGGCTGTCTATGTATTTAAGTATCTATATGTATCTATCTATTATATATATCGTCGCCTGGTACCCACATCACAAGCCTTAATTGGGCTTACCGTGGGACTAGGTTGATTTGTGTAAGATGTCCCAAGATATTTATTTATTATTTATTTTATTTTCGTTTTCTACTGGTGCACGGTATAGTTAGGTAGCGGAAATCATTTATACGCAACCTACTCATGCATGCTCAGTTCAATTGGCCAAACGTAATAGAGAAAGAAAAGATATGAGCCCCACACACATGAAGGTTCGTCGGATGTTAGGCACTTATACGACATATTATATATTATTATTATTTTATATGCAAAGTAAAGGACAGGTGCTTTACTTACTAAATTGATTATCTAGATAGACTACATTCATAAACTATGGTAAAATTGCAGCTCATGTAATAAAAAATGATGTAGGTAATCTATCAAAAGTAATCCCATGAACCATTCAGTGAATAACATTCTGCTATTCCAATTCTACATTATTAAACTTATCGCGGATGCATACCATGCGAAAGTAATAAAACAAAATTAGAAATAACTATATTTTATTACTGCCAATGTATGTATATTGTATTGTACACAAGTTAGGTATACAACATTAATTTATAAGGAAAATATAGGTACCTACCTTTACTTTTTATAGGTAATTCTTTACTACATTTTTTTTTATTTAATCACCTACTTTAAAGATTTCATCATTCATCACATACTTATAAGTATTTATCGTCAGTTGTAAAATGAATGAATGTAACCACCAAATGACGATTTTACAGGAGGGCCCAAAAACGAATTTAATATTTATAAAATATGTTGTATCTTTTTAGTTAATTATCTTATTGAAATGATGTTTATCTTGTTTGTTTTATTTTTGAGAGGTCTATTTGACATTTAGTTACTAACTGCGACCACAGTTGTAGTTCAGTAAATGGCTGGTGCTTACGCTAGGTATTTTATTTTTATTTTGGAGATACGTTAATAATAATAATGAAAATCATTAAAAGTGGATTTCGTCATTTTGTGTAACTCACAAATTGAAATAGAATTTCTTATGACGCATACAATACAGATGGTGCTTACAGCATTGACATTTATAAAAATATGGTGAGTACATTAGGAAGAACAAATTTGTGCTTACAAATTTGTACTTACGTTAAAATATGGTCTATGATTTTTTGAAACCTTTTTATACGTTAATAAAAAACCCAGAAACTTAATAAAATGGAAAAGTTTTTGTTAACGTATTCAATATTTTTTCTGGATATCAATATTTTAAATATACCGTTCGATAGAGCAGAAAATTTGCAGTCGATCGGTATACTTAACTCAATTTCGTCAATTTGGTGGTTACATTAATTCATTTTATAACCGACGTTATTATTTCTACGGCGGCATAGGCATTACGTAGGTACTATTTACATTTCGGTTTTAAAATATGATAATGATTGTGATCGATCACTGCTCTGAAATGTAACAAACGATTACATACAACTCGTCAACAAATAATCGGCCAAAATAAACTGTGAAAAGCATTGAAATAATATAAATTATACTATTATTTAATCAGGAACTACAGATATATTAACCCACAAATCAAGTCACAATATTGCATTAACTACCTACATACTTTTTTCGTATTTTTCCAAAGTGAATATTTAAGGGTTAACATCACGCGTGGACCCTGACAGGCACTAAACTCTCTCTATTATCGACATTTCAAGACCAATGTCCCTCCACTTACAAAATAGGTATTCCTCACCAGACTAACGACTCACCACTATAAATCTTATCCCTTTTTCAGGAAAAAATACGAGACCTTTTTATACTTTACCTACCTGTCATGTAACAAAAGCTGAGTTTTTAACCGTTAAAAATTAAATTTATCAATGTCAGGTCCTCCGTTCACACATTTATGATATCACCATCCTGTCAATTAAAAACTGCGTGTTCTGGTTATTTCGCTATAATGGTTCAAAAATAACACAAAAATATGATGAACGAACAAATTCAAAAATATGATTTTGTCCATTACGTTAGCAGCTGCAACAGAACAAAATGGAAAACTTGGCTTATTTTGCTAAATGTTTGTGAGCTTTTCTGAGTTTTTTGACGTATTGTCTCAGCGCGAGACTCGGTCGTACAATCTGGGTGATTGCCGCGCCTGCCTTTGACGACGCCTCTAATGTACTTTCAGTTTATGAAAGACAGCCCATTTTAAATTGTTTAGGTTCGCAGGAATGAATTATTCATAAGTTTTTGACAATAATTTTAGGATAAACAGTTTTTGGCTCTAAAAATTTTGTAATAACATACTTAATTTGTTAATATTCTTTTTCAGTGGCTGCAAAGATGAATAGGTAATGTAGGTGGAAAAATATTAACTTGACGTTTTAAATTATCACTTTTATTCTTCCACAAAGACAGCAGCTATCAACTAAAGTTATAAATGTGCCCCGATTTCTTAACAATGCATTTGCGTGACCAAAGCAATAAGTTTTAATTAGTAACAAGCCAGCGGTCACCAATTCGCATACATTACTATTCTTAATAAGGCAACGGGCTTCGTTATTTCTATTACAGACTAATTATCATTTAGCATGAGGACATAATGTAACGTTGCCTGTAAAATAAAATAGGTAGGTACCAACTGAAAAGAATTATTAGGGTACATTCCTATTTAATGAATTATTTTTATGTAAACTTCAAGCATTCACAAATTATCAAATTTTAACTAAAACCTATTTTGATAAGTAATCGCACATGACTTCATTGATAATTTAGGTAAATTACGAAAAATTACCTACTTACCGATTAGGATTCAAAAGCACACCACACTCCCAAATTACAAAACCTTACTAGGCACATAGGCGACTCAAGAATTCTAGGTACATAAGTTCTCGATTATATAAAATTTTGAGTTATGTGAAAGATAAGATTTCATACGAAATAAATTGGTTTGATACCTATACATATGCGGGGCTTTTCCTACAACATACTCGTATAGCAGGAGCAATACATTTTAAAGTTGACTGTTCTTATCAAAATTTTATATTTCCGTGATTAGATAGTGTTTGACTTGTATTTACAGCCTATTCATTTTTAATTGTCTTATTTAGTAAACAATATGCTAAGAGCCAAATGCGCTTTTTGCTCTAAAATTGCCCATTCTAAGTTTACCTATATGATTGATATCAGATCTGAGTGCGTATTCTAGACACAAATTATTATTTCCCATTGCATTGTTTTATTTCGATCTGGGAAACAGTAGTTTATATCAGAAAATGTTCACTTTCACTCATATTTTAAAGACAAACGGGTCTTAATCGCGTAAACTTACGTTTAATTATATCCTGACGTTTCGGGCATGACGTTACACCCGTAGTCGCAGGCAGACTGGCGAGAGAATGTATCAACACCTTCGAGCTGCGCGGGTTTTTCGAACTACCCGCACTTGATCTTGATTATTCACTTCTAGGCTAGGGTTGTCACTAGGCCTACACACAACACTCACAACGTCCAATGGCTTTAAAATGTACGTTTCACTACGCTTACATTTGTAAATCACGGGATTCCACGCGGACGAGATTCCTTGCCCCTCATTTTGATTAAATTCCGATGTTTCTTAATTTCAATAGCTTCACGTACTTTTCGACTATGATGTATACGCTCGGTTGAGAGGACTTTCGGGTTATGGAGCTCAATCCAGTGGTTAGGTCCGGACTCCAATAAATGCTCGGCCACAGCCAGCAGACTTATTCGTTTGACGCTTTTTAACAGCCGTGATATGTTCCTTGACCCTTTCCGCTATGGTGCGTTTGGTTTCCCCAATATAGGAACTACCACAGCTGCAATCGATTTTATAAACGCCCGGTGTGTGGTAAGGTAAAACATCCTTAGGCGACCTTAGATGCCCTGCCACCTTTGATAACGGCATGTAAACGGTTGGTATGGAATACTTATTCAAAAGCGTACCTATTTTGTCCGTTACACCCCTGACATAAGGCAAAAATGCTGGTCGCCTTGCAACATCTGGATGTTTCTTCCTCGGTGTTCGTCTGGGTTGCCGTCTGTTCATTATGTAGCCATTTCTCTTCAGAACCTCCTGAACGTGCGACATCTCAATTTCTAGAAATTCAGGGTCACAAAGGTCATGTGCTCTGTTCTTAGAGAATTAACCACAGACTGAAGCTGCCGGGGGTGGTGGTGGTGGTGAGCTCCATAACCCGAAAGTCCTCTCAACCGAGCGTATACATCATAGCCGAAAAGTACGTGAAGCTATTGAAATTAAGAAACATCGGAATTTTAATCAAAATGAGGGGCAAGGAATCTCGTCCGCGTGGAATCCCGTGATTTACAAATGTAAGCGTAGTGAAACATCCATTTTAAAGCCATTGGACGTTGTGAGTGTTGTGTGTAGGCCTAGTGACAACCCTAGCGTAGAAGTGAATAATCAAGATCAAGTGCGGGTAGTTCGAAAAACCCGCGCAGCTCGAAGGTGTTGATACATTCTCTCGCCAGTCTGCCTGCGACCACGGGTGTAACGTCATGCCCGAAACGTCAGGATATAATTAAACGTAAGTTTACGCGATTAAGACCCGTTTGTCTTTAAAATATGAGTGATAATCGTGAAAGTTTAAATCAATATGTTCACTTTCACGTTAGAAAGTTAGTTAGATAAAACATGTAAGGATCATTGGGCCATAGTTAAGCCGGGAATACACATGCCTTTAACTGGCACACTTGCATACCAGTTCCTTGCACGTGCCACCTATTGTCATGTGTATACACTAACTGGCATGCCTGTATCTGGCAAGCAAGTAGATTGCAAGCAATTTGATTTCCTAGCATGCCCGTTGAGGGAGGGGACGCGGGGGGCTGCTAACCTGGCACGTGTGAACAGCCGCGACAGTTACGGGCATGCCAGTAGCCGACTCGTTGTGGCCGTAGGCCCAAATTCTTCTGGGAACATTCTCAAATGATTTCTGTAACCATCATAATCTTCTTAACGCATTAATTTAAGCAGACAACTACTTGCTCCAAAATCTTCCCTTCTACTAATCCAATCTCTTACCCAAACCCGTCTTCGTTTTTCTTTTTATCTCTTATTAATTTAGCTACACATTCAATTGCTAATAATAACACAATTTTGTTTAATTCACTTCGATTGTTATCTATGTTGTAGGTACGAAATACTCTCACGAACTATCCTGTGTATACGCGATGGTAATACTGGCATGCAAGGGCACAGTACGCATGCCAGTGTTACTTGCAAATGTATCCGCAGTGTGCCAGTTACTCGTACATGCCAGTAACTTTCATAGCAGCTACTTTCTCGATTTACTGGCATGTGTATCCCCAGCTTTAGTTTGCAAACTAAATAATAAATTTTGAACGTGAACGTTAACATCAACTGACATCGTCTAACTGACTTCGCTTATTTTATTTACACCCTACAAACATCACAAATCACAGACAGATTTGATAATAATATTGCGCTTTCGAATAGACTTAAAAATACTCAAGAAGCACGTACTGTTTTTTTTTTAAACATTTCTTGACAAATTTTGCTTAGTTTGCAAGGAACACCACCGACTTAGGTAGTCCTAGACTGGGGAGAAAGTAGAACTCTCATTAGACGTCGTGTAAGTCGCGCATTGCATGTCTCCATTGTGATCTATATGACAATATCCCGACAAGGCAGCAGACTGGAAAGCCTTTGGCTTTGAGATTCTAAGATTGATCGTGCGTGTCCGCAGTTCAATCGCCTGTCGTTAAGCTCATAGACGATACTGATGCAGCCGTCTTAACCTTAACGACATCGCATTATTCAACGTGCATATACCCTTCGGTAGACGTATTCTTGGCTGTTCATTTTGTGCTATACTATACTTTTAGGTACCTATTTATTTAAACGCAAGCAAACAATAGTTACATCCTTTATCGGGTGCCCAAACAAAACCACCTGGATCTGATCGACCTGGCCTTCAACCAACCCTATATTTGATCGTGTCATGTTGTCATTTACCCTCAACTGCCTTTTAAGCGTCGATTATTATTTACGTGTGTTTGAATACCTAACTAAAAGAACAGACTATGCCTCGATCGGTAATTTTAATCAAAATCATGCCTATTACATAAATTCACTTTACATTGTTCGCCCCAGAATGCGCGCTAGGCACAGCAAATAAGTAGTAGGTCCTCGTAAGTATTTTACAGTTAATCTCTATCGCCTTTACTTTTTGAATCAAGAAAAATGGCTACGCAAATTTGTTTATTATGATTGTATTGAATATTGAATAGTAATTCTTTAATTAAATTATATATATTTATTTTCAAAACTACAGTAATTCTTATATGGGTAGAACAGTTTTTTTATCTATGACATGAAACTTGTTTTGTTGCTATTTAAAGCTCAACTTTTCCATTCAAAATATCTAGCACACGTGTGGTATCACTATTTTTCATAAGCCCTTCAAAGTCACCCTTCGGGTACCTTCACAAATACGAGCGAAATGGGGACCCAGTTGTAAATATCTTGGAAAGTTCTTACGTAAGTAGTTCCTTATTTTAGAACTTTACGCCCCAGTGATATATTTTACGTTAGTTTTCCCTTTGTCCTTTTACATATTACATGTTTAGTTTCTAGGTATCTATTGAAGGTTATCTCAGGAAATGCTGCGGGCCTGTGAGGGTCTTATTATCGCGGGTTGATAATAGTTCTCCATAACTTGCATAGACGGGCACGCTTCCAATGCTTGCTTCCTACTTGTTCCTAATCAATGGTAATAGAGGAATAAATACTTTAAGACGAATGAATGGATTAGCAATGTTAGAAGTAGGGTACGTGAAGACATATAATTATATCAGCATGCGTAAGCATTTTGTCTATAGAAAATGTCAGTTTAATATGAGACCGTGTCCAGCTTTCCGCACGCGTCAGTATGCTTACACGTTTCATACTAAACGGACAATTTGATTAGACAAAATGCGTACGGATACTGATACGTGTGACTTCACCCGTAATCTAACTGAGCTACGGAGGCTTAAGCTCAGTTGGTTAGAGCGGTGGGACTAGTGATCTAAATTCCCCGCGTTACAGTATGTTTAGATCTTTTCATTATTCCTTACATCAGCTCTTCAGGATGCCTCGTAGAGCGGCGAAACACTCGACTATTATTGTATTATTGGTAGTGGATTGTACAGTTATTTGCATATGCAAAAAGAAATGCGTATACAACCGATGCTTATTTAGCACGTGCGCGTGCTTCACACGCATTCGGTGTGGCTCGACCTTTATAGCAGACTATTATGGTATCGGAATGGAAATGGAATAGGAAGGTAATATTGTTCCATTAACATTAATTTTGTTCTTTGGAACCATAGCGTCGAATTCACATACATTACATTAACCGATTGAAATGATGTAGTTGTATTATTGTGATTTTTTAATTTAATTTTTCGCGGTTTTTCTATTAATTTTCCAATAAAATATTACCTATGTTTTTTATTAATATATTTTTGTAAATATGTTCATCAGAATGTTCTAATGACGTAGGTACCTACATAAATAATAGAATCAATAACCAAACAAACAACGCAAATCTTAGATAGGTACGTCCGGCCTCAATTCTCAAACAAGAAAGTTTTTTTCTTTTATCGTACAATAATTGGTGTGGCCATCCTGAATTACATTTGAAGAGCTCATTATATGTTCAGCTACTATATCCCATCAGTTTCTTATAATCACGTTATGTGTTTATGTCAATTATGTGGCTTGGTGGCATGTGTGCATTTTTCCTTGTCATGAACAAATCTGTATTACATATAGGTACCTAGTTTAACCCGGCGGGAGTGTGGCAGGGTATCTCATACCCTGCGTTTGACTTATAACAATATGATGATGATGATGATGATGCGTTCCTGTTATCCCTCATAAGGGACATAGGTAGGGCTCGCAAAAGAGTTTTCCATTTGTCACGATCTTGCGCGGCTTCTTCCAGTTGTGTCCAGTTCAGACCAATTGAGCCAGCCTCTTTCTCAACTGATCGCCTCCAAGTATTCCGAGGCCGCCCCCACTTCCTTTTGCCACTGGATTTCCAATGGAGACTCTGCTTCGACAAGTGGTTGTCCGGTCTACGGAGCGCATGGCCGATCCACCGCCATTTCCTTTCGAGGATTTCCTGACTCACGGGCTTTTGGTCTGTCATCTGCCATAGTCTAGCGTTTGACATGGTTCGTGGCCAATGGATCCCTATAATACGCCGCAGGCACTTATTTATGTACACCTGCAGGCGGTTGGTGACGTCCTTCCTCACGAGCCATGTCTCGCATCCATACAGTAAGACAGACTTGACATTGGAGTTGAACACTCTGATCTTCGTGCGCTGCGTTATTACAGTAGACGTCCAAACTGGTTTGAGTTATAACAATATATTTAGAGTTTATTTTTGTTTAACTTTTTTTCACCACACTCTCGCCGGGTTAAGATTCCCTACTGACCAATTTGGATTGATCAACCTACCACCATATATCATACTGGAGATAGCACAATAATGAGACGTAGAATAGTCGCGAAGTAAAAGCGGCGCGTTCTGCTAATCTACTTACTCACACAAGTCACACTGATACACTTGCTCTAGTGACACTCCTGCAAGTTGCAAGTTCCCCGACTTCATTAAAACTGAATGAGCGCCCTCCAAAAATTCAAACAAGTTCAAAGAAAGTAATCAAAATTCACGGAGTAGTACGAGTTTCCTTAACTTTCGTGTATCTAAGCAACAACAACCTGCATTTGAAAACGTGCAATCCTGTTGCTGAACTTTTAAAAGGTATTTGAAAATCTGCTTCGAACTGTGATATCTAATTCAAGTTATGCAAGTCAAGGAAGTTATTGCCAAATTGCCTAATACTACGAAAATTATTTAAGTATCAATTGACTCATAATGAAGAGTTTTTTGTTTCGCGATTTCCTGGTTGTCTTCATAGTGAAGATTTCTCGGCGTGAACGTCCCTAGTACCCTATGCACTCAATACAACCCTGATGCCACCCTGTATAATGGCAACATAATAAAATTATGCAATAAAAACCTAAAGTAATTATTTTTTCATTCTAATCATTTTATTGATCTTTCTTCCTGGGTTAGGCATTTTATAATATGATTATAAAAGTAAAATACAATACAACATACAAAAACAATACAAAACATATAAACACATTATAAAAATAATAGATATAAATAAAGATATTAATGTAGTATCTATAGCTATAGCTACTAATAAAAATATCATAAGAAACATAAAACAAAATATTGAGTATAATAAAATGATTCAAGTATTTAATTAGTAGCCACTTAAGTTGTGCCATAAATATTTGATATGACTATTTCGTTTCATTATGAGTCTCCTTCTCTCAGTAAAACAAATGCTTTGCCAACAGGGTTATAATGTATAATTGTTGTACCGTGTTTGAAACAAAATTGCGGAACTCTGTTAGAAACAGTTGACAACGTAAAATTAAGAAGGTTTAAGAGAGTTTCAGGATGTTTTTTTGCCAAGGGCCGGCCGTTACTTTCACCAAAATATTGTTATATACCTACTTTATTTTTACTAGCCTAATTGAGTGTCCCATTGTATAAATTTACTTTTTTCTCATAGCTAATGTTGCTATGTTTGCCAATCAATGTTGGCCATGTTGAAATAGTACCTACATACATTTACCATCTTCGAAATGAAATACAATAAATGAAGAAATTTCAATTTTCGTCGTCGTCGCTGTCAATTTAAAATTTTTCAACAGAAAACTGTAAACATGTGCGCTTTGAATTGATTTTTCAGTTCCTGAAATTGTGCATATAACGGTATTGGCATTCTCAGCGACGATTATATGAGGACACAACATTTTGTCTAATTTTTGACGAGTTTTCGATTTGCTTATTTTATTATATTTATGAATAAATATAATGATATTATCCTCGTAAAGCCCATTCTATTTTTAGGACAAGTGAAATAATAGCCCAGTGTCCTAAAAAAAGGAAATATTTTTTTTAATTTTGAAACCTACAAAATAAAGTTCATATTTCTTTGAAAAATAAGACGACATGGGCCGGTATGAGTAAATTTTGTTGTCCTAAAAATAGGACGTTGGGCGTTATGAGGTTATAATATTTGTCATTTCATTTCAGATAGGGCGAATAGCAGAGCTGCGATGGCAATCGGCTGGGAAAAGAACTCAAGAGGCCAACAACATCGCAATACACGTCATTCCACCCGATGGCGAAGAAGACGACGAGTTCGTGCCGCCGCTGCGTATGCGCAACCGGAGGAAGATGAGCACGCCGCTGAGCGCGCTGCCCGGCGCAGCTGACCGGCTCATTGGGATACCCAGTAAACCGCTTTTCTATATATGTATGAAAGTTATTTTTGTGGCTGGTGCATAATGGGAAGCATTATACATGGATGGGGCGGTTCGTTTCATAATAGCATCACACGAGAGTGATAATGCCTAATTGTGCACAGCCGCATACATAACTTTATCTATTCTATGACAGCAAAAAATCGATTTGGCGGCTGAATACCAAGCTGTCGTATGTCCTCTTTAAATGGATAAGAAAAACATAATAATTGTATGAAATTCCATTACAATATCGGTTGTTGATGTTGTAATGAAACTTTTAAATGTATTTTTAGGTACCATTTTTACCCACATCACAAGCCTTAATTGAGCTTACCGTGGGACTAGGTAGATTTGTGTAAGATGTCCCAAGATATTTATTTTTATTTATTTATTTACCATTAAATGTCAAGTCTCAGCCATTTGACAGATTATAATGCTGAAGTAGTTAAATATAATTAAACAGTTAAACTCACGCGTATTTAGTCACATGTTTTGGAGAACCTAGGTCTCCATTATCAAACAATGAGCCCGTGCTAACGCGTTGCGTGCGGGGCACGTTCTGATGAAGTGATGATCGCTGCGCAGCTCGCTGGGCCCGTATGGTGCCGTCAAACCAAAAGAGCATTCGCTGTTCTAGCGCCCGTTCTACGAAATCAACCAATCACGTTTTGTGTACCGATCGAATTTCGTAGAGTGGGAGGTTAGAACAGCGAATGCTCTTTTAGTTTGAACGCACCTTTGGTTTAACAGGTTGAGGGTGGTCTTGCGCCGGGAATTCCGCTTTTCTATCCTTTTCAAGTATATACTCAGGGAAGTAGATTTTTTCTTAAACTTGAAAATACGTGTTGCACAGGCGTCGGATAGATCGACCTTGTCTATACTATGTCTCTTTTATAATAAGGTTAAGGAAAAGAGAAATACGGCGTTTTCGTGGACCAATTAAATTATTTTATTAAATTTACGACCGAGCAGCTGAAACTGCGTCGTTTAAGCAACATACACAAAAGCTGGTTTCGAATCCCACCTCTGACGTTGAATGTGCTGGCGACACTTCTTCGCAGTATCGCGTAATAATTTAGCTGATACGTCGTATGGGGAAGTCGCCAGCTTAAATTTTAAGCGTATTTTAATTGGGTGTTGTTGGATAATATACTTTAAAATAAGTTAAAGATAGTACAGGTGTAGTGAGAAATTACTTGCCTTCGGAAACGTTCGTAAACACATGCTGTTTCAGGCAGTGTCACCGAGTCTGACTGAAGTAGCATGACAGCTATTACTGTCAGTCTCAGTGAGATAGACTGAAACAGCATGACGTTGACGAACGTTTCCGAAGGCAAGTCATTTCTCACTACATCTGTAACCTACTTTGCTCTTTCATGCCAATGTGGGATCTTAAAATCCACAACCAACCATCTCGATCTTCAGAGACCGATCTAAGATAGCCATAACGGGGACTAAACTTTTACCAAGTTATAATGAGATACGCATGTTCGACGCATTTTCACGACGGGACAAATCTCGTCTCGAGAAGACAAAAGAGAAATACTTAAGAGTAATACGGGTTGCATTCATAAAATTTAACGAACCGAATGATTTAAAACTGGGAATGACGTCAAAAAGACGTTAACTGATTATGTCTAACTTAAGCGCCCGTAACTTCAAAGTCGTTGCATAATATCTTAACACAGACTGACCCCTGTTTGTGTCTCTGAATGGCTGGAAATGTTTTAAGATAAGTATTTCTCAGTAACTGGCCAATGTTACTATATGTACACGGCATATAACTTAGACTATGTAAAGTAATTATTTTGAGTCATTTCTGTTTCTTGACAAAGTAAGTTTATGTATATACAGAGTGAAAACTGGAAATAGTGGGTCACAAGCTGCTACGCGAAACTAATCTTAAGAGACAATCCATCGATACGCAATTAATGTATATATAATGTAGTCTGAAAAAAGAGTACAAATTAAAAGGAGACAATATCGTCATCATCATCATCATCATCATATCAGCCGAAAGACGTCCACTGCTGAACATAGGCCTCCCACAAAGATTGCCACAATGACCGGTCCTGCGCCACCCGTCATAGTGTTCCGTATTCTTTTGATCAATTTGAATAAGGACGAGGCTAGGTGTTGTCGTCGTCACTCTTTTTTGCAGATAGTAAATTGGTGTTTACGGATTTTGGAAAAAACATACAGGACGAGCTACATAGTAAGTCGCACCTTTTTTTTGTTTTCCGTCTCTTAATGCCGGCTAGCTGGTTGGCCAGAGTATAATTATTGTAGGTACAATAGGTACATATTATATTCGTTTATGCTGAAGTATTATCACAAGGTTCTCGAAGCCTAATGTGTTTTCCATATACATGACGACAAAGCGACAGTGGCCACTCGCGATGTCGCGATTACGCGTGAAACATGAAACGCATTAGCACTAATCGGCTTATCAATATCGACACTGGAAATTTCAAATGTCGTAAGGGACAAAGGTCCACTTTTCAGGAGAGCCAAAAAACAAAAACCAAAATTAAAAAAAATCGTAACTTGTTACATATTCATCCGAATTAGATGGTTCTTATATACATAACTACGAAAAAGCTTTATCTTTATTAGGCAATTAGGTATATATTTGTAAACTCCATAGTTTCGGAGATAGTGTCCCTTACGCCAGAAATTTACTAGACACATGTCCCTTACGCCCCCAAAAATTTCTAGTATTTTTATGGAAATCTGTTACGACAAACACGAAAACACTACCTCTTTGTCGTAACTGTCAAATAACAAGCTACATTACAACTATTTTCTATTGTAAAGTCATTCAAGTTTCCAGATTAATTGAAGTAAGTCGCGTAAAAATGCAAGAAAGTATAACGTTGTGTACTTACAATTGTATTATTTTCATAGACGGAGATCAATTTCACGTGTAATTTATTATATTTTAGTTAACCCGTTACAATTTATAGGAAATAAATCCAAACTTGTTAGGTATGTATATATTTTAGTCAGCTTAGTGTTGTGAAAAGAAGAAAACATATATCTAAAAATTGCTCTGATAGCAACCTGAGCCCGAAACAAAAACATATATTAAGAAAAAAATTCTGAATAAGTAATCTAACTGCCTCCGCAAAGATCTATGACCCTTTTTTATGATACTCGTGCTATTTAGACGTACGGTCAAAGGAACTATCGAATTAGGGAACGAACCACTGACTGAAAACCTACATTTGTAGCCCAAAAAATGGTTAAGGAGCGCTGAGTTAGTGCAAGCCATTGAAATCGACTGGAAATTATGAAGTGTTTCCTACATTATCAAAACGAAATCAAGGCGTCCTCCTTCCGCACCTGGCAAAATATTTCGGGCAAGCATTGCATTGGAGTTTATACTGAGAAAATGGACTAGTGTCAAGGTACGCTTTATACCAAAAAGCAAGAAAAACGAGTAAAGATAATACTCGTTCTAAGTCTTTCAACATGTTTACCAAAAACTACCTCACTTGACCTGGTCACAAGCTCCTTAAAAGTAAGTAAGTTGGTAAGTAATTCATTACTGCACCAGTAAGAAAATAACAGAAAGAAACAAAATAAAAATAAGCTAAGCACACGATACAGGTAACCAAAGCGGCGGTAAAGTCTAGAGAATAAGCAAACAGGTCGGTGTGTATTCCTTGATGTCGAAGGTGCTTTCGATAATAAACTCACAGAAACCATTCTTAATGAAATTAAATCAAAGGGATGAAACCACGACTATATGGGTCCGAAGAGTGCTCTTTAACAGAATAGCTACTCCAACCCTCAAGATACAAAGGGACCAACGACCAGAATGATTGTCGAAAATGGCACCACAGGTACAAGTGGGTGAGAGGCCTAAGGTCAGAGTTTGCGTCAGCATGACGACTCTCTCACCAGACCTTAGGCCAGAAAATGGCCTTCATTTTCTAGACAGCAGTCAATATTATGATGATTTCCGCGCATAAATATTACATTATGTGTGGAAATCAATTTGGCCAGAAACCTAAAAACCAATATTATCTATTATCTACATCAACTCAAACAGTCAAGCTGCGATTCTCTCACTAGAATCCCTCAAGGACAACTCTAGTCCAGTGCTGCAAGAATAAATTAAACGCCCTTGACTTTAATGAAGTTACACTAAGATGGGTATTAGGATATTCCAATATTGTTGGAAACGAAACAGCAGATGAGTTTACCGGAAAGAACGGCAACACACGCATTGTCAGCCCAGAGCCTTTCTATGGAATCACCAAACCGGAGCCATATCCTCTGCTGAACAAACTAGATATGATAAGATAAGATAAGAGCAATCACACAGCTGAAGTCCATCAAAGTAACTCTCACTCGTAAGTTCTTATCCAAGGGTTCAATAACAGAAAACAATAAAGAGCTACTTGAGCTCAAAAGTAACAAAGCCTGTGAAGAATCGAGAATCCTAACTATTAACATATGTATAACAATCATGGGTAAGAAACAAGATGCAATATGTAGCTTATGCCAAAAATCAGAGCAAACTACTGTGCAACGTTGCAACATATTGATTTAAACTATCGATTAATCTTCTATGGACCTCCTCCTCCTCTGTTTCTGCAGACCACAAATGCATAAAAGAAGTATTCACCTAGGCAGACCTTATGATGTACAAAAATTGCAGCCTTCAGAATCTGGAATGTTGTAGCCTCGACGAGAATCAGTAATGACTTATAAAAAGGGCTGCGACAAAATATCATAACTGCACGGCGCGGCGGATATTAGACCAAAACAACAATTATAAAGATGATAATATGGCAGATGTCCAGACCTTACTACTATAGCTCTATCTCTGACTCATGCAGTGATCATAGCTCATTACACTTTTCAATAGCCTGCTGAGACTGGTTCACGGTTCACGTGTACTACAGAGTAAATTTCTCGAATTGGCAAAAGACAGCTAATTATAAATAAGCCCATGATTCCCAGGGAGATAATAATAAGTTTGGGGCAGCTTGTGGCGAACTGTTCGGCAATAGCGACATCGTCTCAGGCATGTTTTCATCGGTCGGAGTAGAATCCAAGAAGAACTGTAGGACTCGTCTTGCCTTGATTGGCCGTTGGCCGTCCAGAGACGAATCGTTAGAGCGATGTATTTGCTCCAGGGGTGGAAGTGGAAATGTGCGTGAGTCGCTGGTCGATGCAGTATCTATGTGGTAGTAAAAATACTGCTCTGCCCTCACCCCTCTTCCTGAGACGCCCCGGGTCAAGTCGCGCCGGCACTGTCGCAAGTGCTATAAAAAACTAAACAAAATGTTATAACGTACACAAAAAAACTTTCAAGATTTTTAATATCATCTTTTTTGAGGCGTAACTCTCATTCATGTACCGTATTTAATGTAGTAACGTATATTTTATAAAATTAAAAGGTGAGTTACGACATCAAACTTTAAAATTATTTTGATTTATATGTACATACGACTCAGTTTATTAAGAGAATAGAGCCATACTATCTTCGAAATTGTGTTGTAACGCACAAAAGCCTAAAATATTTGTCCCTTACGCCATTGTGAATCCAAAGTTTCGTATTTATTTCATCAGATAGAATGTCGTAAAGGCACCTTCTTTTGCTGTAGTAACTAACCACATAGGGATTTATGAATAAGAAGGATATACTACGTTGAAAATGGACACGTTATCCCCTTAAATAAAAAATTTGACCCATACAACATTTTTTGTAAAGCAATATGAAGTTACGACAAAATAAATTCACTTCATAACTTCTTTATTTGAAGCGATATCAAAAAGTTAATTGTACAGATCGATAGAGATTTTTTTTCTGAGTTCTATGCAATTCCAAGTGTACTTACGACAAAATGTCCCTTACGACATTTGAAATTTCCAGTGTCGATATGAAAGCAATTTGCCGAAACCAGCTTATGCATTGAAAGCGAAGTCTTTCTCCGACATGTGGGGCTCCCAAAATG
>JALPQI010004298.1:0-64928 GCA_025490895.1 Thaumatotibia leucotreta
AAGGTTCGTTAGTCGACGCGGCGGGTGTCCGACAATTAGCGTCAATTAAACAATTTAATCCGGGGCGCGGCCGCGGGCGACAAGGGGAGTTTACACTTGTTATGGCTCTAATGTGACCTTAGCAAAGCAACGGTTAATCAGATGCCGTGATCATTTTGTAGAGAATAGGTAGTTGTAAAATAAATATAAAAATATTATGGGATAATCTTACACAATCAATTCCTAGTCCCACACTAATAATCTCAATCTCAAGGCTTGTGCTGTGGATAAGCGATGATATTTAAGGTCCTAATTTATTAGATGCAGATATTTTTACAGCTGATAGTACTCGGTCTCTGGAGTATATTAAACCGTGAAACATTATAGCTTTTATGATGTTTTTTTGGAGAAAACGGCAAAATAAATTTGCTACGTAAAAACACCCTGTTTATGTGATTATTAAATGAAAACTCATTGAACAGATTCTATTACCTCTTTTACGTACCACACAACTGGAACTGGCCACTTCTCGTCGATAAATTAAATAGGTACTTAATTGTCAATGTCATGTTATTTTCCCTTGGATTGTGTCGTTTGATGACATAACAGACAGTGTTATTGTGACATGTGATAATGCACATGATGATTTTTTTTAGACAAAATTATAATTATTTTTTTTGTTAAGAAAATTAAATCAAAAAAATTACATAAAAAGATTTCTTAATTTATATTTAAAGTTAATTATTTTAATGTAAAGTATCATGTGTTAAAATATCTGCAACTAATAAATTAGGACCTTATATGTAACAGATAGATACATACAAATATTTAAATACATAGAAGTCAATTATGAATATTGGATGTAATTTACCAAAGAAAAATAGACCAAGATCACCAACGTCCGAGACGGGAATCGAACCCACGTACTCAGCTTTCGCGGCTGATGCCCCTACCACTCCGCGCCAGCGCCACTCGGTCTTAGCAATCACCAGTCATTTTCTCGGGTACATGCAATCTCTTACAAGGCTAGGCGCCTTTGACCATACTCTAAGGGCAAACAATACATGCATAGAAATCAACCAAATTAGTTAGCCAGTTCGAGTGTCGTCTACAAATATACATTAACGGAGGCGGGTATCGGGTAGACGATCGCGGTATACTGCACCGCAATTAAAAAGATGGGGTACTGGGTCTGTCTGGCGGTCGCAGTTTAAGGATATACCCCCGGGTATCCTCTTAGATACATATACTCGTATGTTATTTTATTATGTTCTGATAGACGTACCTAACTGCTACATATTTACAAAGGTTAATTGAATGATAACATTTAATTGAATGTCACAAAGAATTTTGATTTGGTTTGGATTCTCATTGCATTTGATTTGCATCAAAAAATCTACATAATATAATAAATATAATAATATATGTAGATGGCGATATTTTTGTCTAAATACAAGTTTATATAAATTCAGTACACGGTCACAATTTTCAAATATCAAGGGACAAACTCCAGAAGCCTTATCTGTACGAATAAATAGAATTGAAACAAATTTTGTAAAGCCCTGGGTTGTTTTCCAAAGCCAGCGACAAGAGTTAGGTCACGTAAGCAGAATATTGATGTTTCGTTAGGCGTGTACCTTATGTGTTTAGGTAAATGGGCCCCCATTATTCACTCCAAGGACATTCACGACCACATTCTACGACCCCACCTCAGTTTACCTTTTATCTTACAATTACGATAACCCAACAATTCTGATGTTGATTCCACAAAGAGACGGTACGCCCACTTGAAATAGGGGTACTAAATATTTTAACAGTATCAGTATACAGACCCTATCTTAGTCCCCAAGCTAAAGTACCTATATATCTACGTAAGTACTTAGACAATTAGTAGGTAAGTAAACATGAAGCGGTACGCTCAAGATGTATGAACTTAAGCACAAAACACTTTAACTGACCTTATTTTCACCACCATACCTTATGATTGTGAGGTTATTCATTAATTTTCCATTCTAGTATAGGTACCTAATACGCTAAATAAAATACGCGACAAATTCCAACTTCTTCATTTAATTGAATATTATGAAATAAATAAATCGAAATCTAAATCATTGTTCATTTCGAATTGCGAAAATCTACGTCAATGCACCTAATAAATTAAATGAACTGTAATTTTCCATTTCAATTAACTGGAGAGATCTCTCAAATTTCTGTAATCTTCAGAATCGGTTTTAATATTTAGAATGAAGTTCTCAAGGGATTCCTGACTCTCTACTAATTACTCTTTTAAAGGTATAAACCCACGGATTATTCTTTCATGCACAACATTGCGGAATTTACCGGTTTACACATGAGAAAGTTTCAAGACAGATTGAATTAAATTTCCAATTTATTTTAACCGTTTAGAACCTTAGCTCTATGTATTGGACTTTTAGAAGCGACGAAGGCGAAGGTTACAACAATACGACATATGGTTAGGAAATATTGATAGAAATGGTAAACGTGTTTTTGTGATCTCGTTCTAATTTGTATTACCCATTTATGAGTTTTATGACAAAATTATAATTATGACTTTTCGATAGCTGGTTCGAATTATACGATTGACTAGGCCCTCAAACACGGCAGTAAGCTTTTCCGTAGGAAATGCTAGGAAAAATGAACGCTCCGTTCGTATGTTCATATTTTTCCTTAATATTCGATTCATTCTTGTGTACACAATACTTGGGACACGATGTTACCGGTACAATAGATGCATTATCTTATTGTTAAACTGAACTATCCATGTGAGGCATAAAATATGCATAGTGTGGAGACGAGGCGTTTGTAGATACAAATATTCAAATAGGATCGCTCGACCTGTGCGATACGTCGTTTGTATAATCCCTCGGTTTACACCTCCGAGCATTGATGCTATCGGTGCTTACTATTCAAAACTAACCTGCTTAGCTATGCAACGACGTAGTTTGTGATAACTTAAGCCGATATAGACGTAACGACTACATCGACACATTGTTGTCTGGTACCTACAAGTACAACCAATGCTAATATAGCCTACTTACCTTTAGGTACATGTATTTCAATATATTTTTATCAAGTGAAAAAGCGTACGTATACCTACAGAACTGAAGAACAACTAAATACATGTAAGGAAACGCATTTAAGTTCGAGTAAAATAAAAATAAATGCCGGGATACGTTAAGATGCTATTGATAATGATTTTAGAATGTAATTCCTCTGTACTTGAAGTCTGTACCTACAAAACGAGAAAAAAAGAAATACATTCACATTTCGACGAGTTGACGACACAACCACTGGGGCATGTGTCGTCAACTCGTCGATGGCAGTCACACGGAAACTGATTATTATTTGCTTTGTTGCCATGTCTCTATTGAATGACATCCCACACGAATAATTTGTCATAGCTTGTTCGCTACTGACATTTTATTTACCAGTGCAGGTGCAGTAGCATGCCCACTAGAAACGAGTGAAACAAGACCTAAGACACAGTTAGATAATCTCGACCACAATCCACAATTAAGTCTCCTCACGACGTAACTCTCAAGCCGAGTGGAAGTGCAGAGCTATCGTCGCTCCTGATCGTCGGGACGGTCACGATCTCACTATTGTGGGAACTACTTTACGATATATCTACGGATTTCGTTTCTTTTTCACGAAACACTTAATACCCCCCACTTTACGATTTCCAACTGGACTTGTTCCACTTCCAGTTGGTAAGTGTACGTTAGAGCAGTCACGACTGTGACAAACGTAGCATAAATCGTCTTAACCCCCATTGAAAAATTGATTTTTTATTTGCGACGCCTGGTTTCAACTTTTCCTCAACATTTGGTACAAATATTTTGCGATATCTGTCTGTCGGGAGGTACTAGAGGTCGATTTTTAGGTAGACCGTGACACATTTACGTTTAAGTCTTTACTCAAAGTCAAAGTCAAATAATTGCAGCTTCATACTACATAGGTATTATGTACCAACATGGGCAATCGTTCATAAAGCCAGATCATAAAATTCTTGCTCAATTTAAAGAGTAGCGTATTTTGCGTTACCGGCGGCCATTACGGAGGAATTTCATGAGCTACCTAGTTGGACAAACTATCGCCGGCTATTTAACATCGCAAAGCAAACATTTCTGCCACGTGTCAAAAGCCGATAAAGTCAACCCTTCCGCTGCTTAAACACGTGTGAATTGGACTTTAACAGATCCCATAACAATTGGGCCGCATTATAACACGGTGTGACCACACAGATGCACACTGCATTGTTATTCACAGCGTCCTCACCGGTGACCACTAAACCAGTCAAGACTGAGCTCCACTCAGGCAGAGTGGCAACGAAGCTCAAGGTCAACTTTAAATAGGGATTAATATTAAATCGAAACGCGTTTCGGTAATTCAGTAGCTGCACTGCACGCAGCCTGGGGTAATTGAGCCACTTCCTTCCGCAGACGCGAACGTGTTTTGCCATGTGGTAAATAACTGGATTTAATACTACACCCTTACATAAAATATTAAACTGTAGCTTGAGCAGTCGTGAAATGATTTGGCTTTTGAACTCTTATAATTATGAAAATTTAATTTACCGTGTATAATAAATTTTGTCACGAATTGCTATTACCATACTTACCATACTTGGAGATTACATACAAAAGTTAACAGAAATAAAAAACCTAGCATTAATAAGAATCGGCTGATAGAGAACTAAAAATGCTTTACGGAACTATATCGTTCATCAATACGTACTTTACCTTACACATGTGTTTACGCTGCGCTAAGGCGAACATTTTATGACCTCGACTTTCCAAAGAAACTTAATAAATAAACTGTTTCATCAACTTTCGAGATAGATATTACATTAAACTTATAAGAGTCTAATCAACGCAACTAAAAGTTAGTAGCAACATAAAACACGTAACTCCAGTAAAGTAAAAAGAATATTCAGGTTAATTAAAAGTTGCAAAAGGGACATTCAGGATTCGTTAATAGTTCTCGAAATGGGTCACGAGTGGTTTTATTTGTATCGCGTGGCAGGTACGCGGCACGCCACGGCTTGTAACGGGTTAGCAATTGTATTCAACCGACATGTGCTTGTGTGGTTCCACTTTCGACCGATTTGCTTTCCCATTCTGCCCTTTTTATGCAGCCTTCGTAAACGACGACGTTCTCGATTAGTTAGATATCTTTTGTTAATAGGTATATAGGCTAATATAAAACAACTATATATATATATACTATAAACAACTCATAATAAGTTTTGAAAAAAAAAATCAGGACTCGTTAATTGGTTCAAAAAGGAGTCGATAAGCACTAGTAGTTTTATTTGTATCATGTCAATCGCGTGACAGGTACGTGGCTGTCGTGACTGTCTGCCTGGCAGGCAACTGGTATAGATAAATGACAGGTCATACCGAAATGAGCTTTTATGGTTCTAGTATTATCAATCGATTTGCTTCCTTATTCTATCACAATATGAGATAACATTTTATAAGGTCATACAATTTTACTACTGTGTATCGAATTTTAAACACAGTTGACTTAAATAATGGCAAAAACCTATGAAGCTTGAAGATAAATACTAGTGGATATCAAAAAGGTGAATTGATAAAGCACGGGATACGTTTTTCTTACTACTTCATAATTTTAAGTAGCAAATAATCTTATGCGAATTAAAGAGCGTAAAGTAAGTGACTCGTTAGTATATTTGTATTCCGAATATTATCTTGTTAGAAAATATTCGGAATACAGACATTACAGACTCTCTGGTTGATGATGTTGCATCTACCGAATAAATTCACGATAATTAATTTCAGCCCTGGCGTCTATTTTACCTTATACAAGCTCTTTCATTCATAGCCAGTCATTTGGAAATCTGAGCGTGTGGATTCATGCTGAGTGTTGACTTGTTTTCTTTAGGTGAAGAAGACGTTACCTGAAAAATATATGTATCTATCCTACAATATTATTGCGGCACATTTATTTAATTAGTTTCGGTGTATAAAAAATAAAAATATCATATGGACTATTGTTAATTTTAACGAACGAACCATGTAAACGAACGATAGGTTAAAATAAAAATATTGGACAAGTAAAACAGTTTCGCCAAATCGAACAAGTTAAATAAAAACTACGATTTGTGTTGAAAAATCTGGCCAAATGTGGAACCCGCCCCGCCCCAGGCGCGATCGATGCCTGACCCCGTGCAATGTCGCCTCGGCTTTTAGCACCGCCTCTTTTGTACCTTGACGGGCTGTACCTCTTCATTATATAACCCGACCCCGACATAATTTAATAACTTCTCTTTACGTCTGCTCTCTTGGTACTGTCGCGTGTTTATGCAACGTTGCCCGCAATACAGTGAGCGCGAAATTCCAATTTACATATATCTTTCGCGTGAACTCGTAAACAAGATAATGGGTTAAAAGAGAATAGTGTATGTGCATATTCTGCATTACAAATGTAATCATGAACGTATGAACTCATTTTAGTACCTGCCTAGATCGTAATGTGACGCCAAACCCGTGAAGAAATAGATGCTTAGGTACAGTAATTTGACTAATAAATATCAAACGGACCCCCTTTTTTTTATTAACAATCGTTAATCCACACGGGATCTAATGATTGTTAATCACGTCATGTGAAATTATAAATATGTATAGTCAAATGATGTAAATACTTACACTTAACATATATGTTTGTGATATTATATCACTGATATAGGTATATCACAAGTAGTTATGTCATAGTTATGTACAATATTACGTCGTTGAGATTGCCAATTCCGTTATGTGCACGATTTCAGGAACTGAAAAATCAATCCAAATGACATATGTTTACAGTCTTCTTTTGTCAAATTTGAAATTTACACATAACAGAATTGGCAATCTCAACGACGATTACAGCACTTCGTTAAAGAATCATTAAAAATTAAGATAAGTACTTAGAAAGCTGTATCTAAAATCTAAAATTCCAATTTATAAATCAATATTGGACAAGTGTAAGATGCATGTTTCTATGAACAAGCAATCATAGTCACACAATTCAATTTATTCATGTCCAATTCCGCCTGACGCCCACAACACGGCAAGCGGCTGTCTACATCGAAAAATAAACGAGACAGATCGACTCGATGAATACGTAATAGGCTAGTACTCAATATTTAGGTGATATTGTTGGGTTTGAGATTGAAGGTCACATAAATTTGGGACATGAATTTGGCCTTTTGGAGTGATCCAATTCCAATCCGAGTGATGAGAAAAAATCAAAGGATATCTCTCGCGACGGCGAGGGATCGCAATCTGTGTAATAAGGATGACAGGTTAGAACACCCAAACATGACAAAATGTTTCCTTCTCCAAAATTAAACCAACCGTAATGATGTTAAACCTCCTGGTAAAGGAATATTATATAACGAGCTGTTTTGATTTTTGTGCGAATTTTCCAATAAATATTGCGATTAAACGAACAATATGCAAAAACTGAAACGGTCCGACAAAGTTATTGCTGGTATTGATATTAATCTGGAAAAACCATTCATTGCCATCATCCAGACTGTAGAGCAACATCCAGAATGGGAACAGTTGAGATGCATTATGGGAAAACTACCTCTGCGAATGACTCGTAAATTAGAAAGAGTTACCCAAAAGAGCAATTATCATATGGTAACTTATCCTACATAGTATAAATCAGGTTACCGATATTTCAAAGGTTAAGACAAAAAATGCAGTTGACGTTCAGCAACAAATTATTGACTCCCCCTGTGGGTGTCGTAAGAGTCGACTGGGCCGTGTGGTGACGGCAGTAAGAATACATTTGTCAATACCCCAACTCCTCCTGCGGGTGTCGTAAGAGTCGACTAAAGGATTGAAGTGTTATTAACCATTATTTGATAAAAGATTGATGATGGGCAGCAGCGTTATCATAGTGGACACATTACTGCGATCGCCAATCCGCTTGCCTAGCGTGGCGATTATGGGCATTTACCTCCTTATGCGTCTATAGGTATGCATAGTTAATAGGAGAGGCCTACGTCATAGGCTGATGATGAACAAATCATTGACAGTGTAATAAAATAATAGTACAGGGATGTGTACGGTACCTATTACAAACTCGGGTTTAGAATCTCAGCTTACCGACCGTTTGTCAATTACAATGTTTTTCATCACAAATGAGAGCAAAAAAATGAATATTAAATATTTTAACCAACATTTCTAATATTTCTATAACTTCCTAGGGAAATCTCACATTAAAATAATTTCTGTGGCACATGAAAGCAATGGCGCGCTTAAAAAGCAAGTGTGATGAAAAATTTATGAATAATCAAATAAACACTGGTACACCTTCAAATACAAACCAAATTCAATTGTTCAAAAGCTTGATCTTTTGTATTACAATTAGAGATTTTTTGTAATTGATTGTAAGCCCACCGCTTCTTCCCTTGCAGAGTATATTAAAAAATCCTAGTCTGTTTACTCTGACCCGGTCCCGCGCCCGCGCACGTGTTCCGCGCCGCGCACATGCGTACGCGCATTGTTTGGAATTTCTCGTCCAATGTGGGGCGTAAATATTTCGACAAAGCTCTAAAAGGGAGAGCTCGGAAAAGAACAACAGATATCCGTTATGCTCGCGTTCTAACAAAGGGGAGTTCCGACTTTGTTAGAATGGACACTAATTTGTGCTTTTTTTTGCGTCGTACCTAATTCTTCGGTACCAATTTTTTATAGCTGAATTGCAATTTGCCAGCATTCACTGAGCGTTTCTATTCATTCAAAAATATTCAATATTATTTATATCATGCTGCAATATCAATCACAGATAGCTTCTAAGTAGGTAGATTTTCATAATGCAAAGAAGAACGCTTCACAAAAGGAACACGAAAGCCCCTTGAGAAAAAGATTTCTATCTCACTGAATGGTCCTCAAACCTAATAATGTTAGTTATCTTTCCATCTTAAAAACAAAAGCGCTCTAATGTTCGTTTTTTAATGGCGAAGATGTGCGGGCGCGAACAAAATAGCAAGGCATACGCATATGCGTTTAAAAAGGCACACAGAAGCAAACGGGTGCAATAAAAACAACATAGAGCGCGGGTTGTCGCACACGTGCATCCGTCTTTCCCCACTGTGCGAAGTTATTTTTGATGAACTATACCGAACTGTGACGATCATTGACTTCTCTAATGTCTAGAAATCTCAGGCTGGCGGCCTTGTTATTACTTTTTAACCGACTTCAAAAAGGAGGAGGTTTACAATTCGTCGAAATCTTTTTTTTTTTTTTATGTATGTTCCCCGATTACTCAAAGACGCGTGGACCGATTTGGAAAATTCTTTTTTTTTTTGAAAGGGTATACCTTCTAGTTGGTCCCATTGTCACCGAATTCAGATCTGATGATGGGATCCTGGAGAAATCGAGGGAACTCTTCAAATGTTGTAGGCACACATGACATTTTTCATTTATTTTCGAAGACTAATCAAGTATTTGCGTCTAGTCATGAATGTTTTAAGTTGGTGATCTGATGATGGAAGGTACAACTCCTTAGCAATTAGGAGTTGGGGGATAATTCTTTAAGTATAACATATTTCGTGTATTTTGGAAGCTATTTGAGTATTTGCCTTTAGGTGGTCATCCTTTTATGTTGGTGAGCTGATGATGAAAGGTACAACTCCTTAGAGATTAGGAGTTGGGGGACAATTCTTTAAATATAACATATTTCATGTATTTTGGAAGCTATTCGAGTATTTGCGTTTAGGTGTTCATCCTTTCATGTCAGTGAGCTGATGATGGAAGGTACAACTCCTTAGAGATTAGGAGTTGGGGGATAATTCTTTAAATATAACATAGTTCTTGTATTTTGGAAGCTATTTGAGTATTTGCCTTTAGGTGGCCATAGTCGCATGTTGGTGAGCTGATGACGAAAGGTATAACTCCTTAACGATTAGGAGTTGGAGGATACTTCTTTTAATATAACAACTGTCATACATTTTCGAGATCTATTCAAGTGTTTGCTTAGTAGTTATGACATGTTGGTTAGCGGTTAGTGATTCTTTAAATAATAAAGGCATGCTAAAGCTGTTACCTATATATAATCTTTGAAATTATCCATGCTGATGATACAATGTATATCTCCTTGATAATGCGATAATTTTTTGAATATTTAAGTTATCCAGTTCAGGATTTCTGGCCTATTACAGTGCAGTACATTCTAATTATAAGTATTAAGAGCATACTAAATAACGAGTTTACACTACTAAAAAGCAAAAAATAAAATATTTTAAAAATAAAAATAAAACCGCCTTCAAAAATTCGCCCGAACTAAAAAGTTAAAAATAATTTTAGTTCCTACTTCTTAGGATTTCCTACCCAAACCTTTAAACCTTTTACCCTATTCATTGAAATAAAATATTATGGCTAGGTATTCTACAGATTTCTTAGAAGTCGGTGCCAAGCCAAATATGTTCACTTCGCGAGTATATGACTGTATTTGATAGAGCTTTATAACTTACTGTCACTCCGGTTATGCTTTCATCAAAATGACTGAGGTAGATCATTCTGTTGATAAAAACATAATCGGAGTGGCAGTAAGTTACAAAGCTCTATCTAAAATATACCTATGAACGTATTTGGCTTGGCACCGACTTCTAAGAAATCTGTAGAATACCTAGCCATAATATTTTATTTCAATGAATAGGGTAAAAGGTTTAAAGGTTTGGGTAGGAAATCCTAAGAAGTAGGAACTAAAATTATTTTTAACTTTTTAGTTCGGGCGAATTTTTGAAGGCGGTTTTATTTTTATTTTTAAAATATTTTATTGAGATAGAAATAGATCTCTGTCTAGACTGGAAATTCTAAGATTTCACGATTATTAGTTAACTAATGTTAAATCTACTTATTTTGCTGGGAATTTCAGCTATTTTCTGAGCGAAGTAGTCCAGTTAATAAGATTTAAACCTTTGCTAAACCTAAGACGTCTCGAGCGATGCTCATTTCTTATCCCTCGAGAATACGACCCGCTCAATATCTTACTTTATTCTCCTCGTTATCCACTCCGAGTACTCCGACCGAACGTATAGCGTATATATCAATTAAATAGCATTGGCTCGACAATTAATAGCTGCGTATCTTATTAAACCCCGTATCATCACCTTCGCGGCTTCTTTTCAACAAAATTCCCTACCTAGTATCTAAGTACCACATTCGATAAGCTGTATGGTATCTACTTATAGATAAAACGTATAAAATAAGCTGTTAGTAAGCCGCATAAGTAATTGATACCGTAAAGCTCTATTCAAGATTTACTTTACGATGTGTCGAGCCTAATTCCTTAGAGACGTCGGCCGTTGATTTAATAACCATTCAGGCGGAGTTATTAAAATTTTAAATTATGCCTACTTATAAAATAAACATTTTGTATTCATCGCTGCCGCCCGCCGGTCATTCGGCCCTTAATTACGATATCAAAAGCTGCATCGTAAGCTCCTACCATTATGTGCACGTGTGATATCTCCGTCCCGTTCGAATGGATAAGGTCTGTGGCTGCATAGCCATCATCGCCGATTAAACACGTTTCTATGCGCGGTCTCGTATTTTTGTGCCGGCCCCATACAGCCTCCGTTCCTTATAGAAACAACACTTATAAATGACCCCACTTACATTTCGACTCGTGAGAGAACGATGACTTGGCAAAAGTGGCTAGTTGTGGGGAGTAATTTCGAAATGTAGATGAGTATAATTATATAGTGTAAAACTGAATAATATCTTATGATGGCGCATGTGTCGACGCTTTATTAGGCGGTTCGATAACGATCTATCTATCACTGCGGGAACCGGAATGTCGGAAGATGCTGCGTTCGAACTAGCGTAGTGCCCGAGAGGGCGTGAGAACATTGCAGAGGCGCGGAAACGGTGCACGCAAATGAAGTGCAATTTCGCCAGAGGCTGGGATTGCGGCGAAGATATCTCGCGGACGGTTAGTTATGCCACAAACAATCGTGCATCTGTGATCCCGAATATTTCCTAATAATGCACCAGTTTAAAGTGCTCTTGCCGAAATGTTTATTACGAAGCCTTTTTTCTGTTCCTTTCCTACACGCTCAGCGTGTTGTCATATTTCGAAGTAACTTATTAAAATATAAATATTTTAGCCCATATAATGTCTTACTGCTGGGCACAGGCCTCCTCTCATATGAGAGGGATTGGGCTATAATCCCCACGCTGGCCCTAAGCGCTTTGGGAACTTCACATACACCCTTGAATTTCTTCGCGGATGTATGCAGGTTTCCTCACGATGTTTTCCTTCACCGAAAGCTAATGCCGAAAGCTATCATCTGATATTCCGTACATAAGTTTCGGAAAAACTCATTGGTACTCATTGGTAAAATGGTGAAAATTTGTTTAAATTGTGGAAACTATTACCTAAGCAAAATACTCTTAGATGTTATGACTTATGACGCTGTCAATTCAGTAAATACTCCGAGAGTCATGAGATATTCATAATTAAACAACAAAATGAAAGTGCACTTACGGTCATGTTACAAAACGGGCGACAAAAGCATGCACTCAACTGAAACGAGTGACGGCAAAGAGCAAGCACCAGCAACGTGAGAAGATGACACACACTAATGCTGGGAATTATTAGGGTAATTTTTTTTAATCTTGCAGATTTTTATGTACAGCAGCTTCAAGTCATGGTTTGATTGTAAAGAAATTGCGAGCAAGGAGTTTTAAATGCTCACCAAATCTAACCAATCAGGATTCTAAATAAACTCTTCAAATGTCTAAGCAAACGGTTTATTTACTCAACGATTTTATTTTTAATTAAAAACGATCGATGACATTAACTAGCCGGACTTCCGTCCGCGTCGGTTTCTAAGTGGGGCAGCTGCGAGCCTCGTAACAAATTTTAAAACGGCGTACGTAAATAACAAACCTAGTGCATTTACGCCATTGTCACTTATATCCAGTATCCCACAAAGTACGACCACGGGTCTCTTGTTCCAAGACTTGCAGGTAATTTCATTAGCCTGGGCCGCTTGCTCGTTTGAAACTATAGTATTGTTCGGTTCAGGGGACTTCAGTAGCTGCAAACAATTGTCGGCGCTGTGAACTGAATGAGACTTGCCAACTCGAGTGCAGTTACGAAGAAATGCTATAAATCTGAGATTGCAAGTGAAGGCGGACTGTAGCCGTACCATGAACTACCGTCGCGTTATTATCGCGGACTTAGGTAGGTACTTTAAGGTGGATTTACACCAAACAAGCGAATGCTCATTCTATCCCCCACTCTACGAAATCAACGAATTTCGATGAATTACGCTTTGTGTAATGAACGAATTTCGTAGAGTGGGGATAGAATGAGCATTCGCTCGTTTGGTGTACCAATACGAGTACGAGCAGCATGGATATAAAGGAAGTCCGCGTTAATAACGCGGCTGCAGCTCATGGTAAGCACACAGGCCTACTACCGCGAAAATCGAAATTTCGAGGATTTTTCTTTGTCACTCAAACGAAGGCGTCATTAGAGTGAGAGAGACAAATCCTCGAAATTTACGAATTACGTTTTTCGCGGTAGGGCCTCTGTTTACTAAAATAAAGGTAAAGAAAATTTATTAGTTTGCTATTCCTCTAAATGTCGCTAGAAATCTCATATCGTTATCAATGTGAGAATAAGACAAGGTTCGAAATGGTACATAAAAATAAATTTACTCGACTATTATATTATAAAGTTATACTAAATATCTAAGTGTCTTCTGCTTAAATCTTTTATTTTGCTAAGTTAGCAAATTAAATTTCCATGTAAATAATGTAGTAATTAAACAATATTCCATTTCCAGTTACATACATTATGTACCTAACTAAAAACGTGACTTTTAATATGACGCTTTTAAAACGATAGTGCATGTTCTTAACGTAAACATTTTAAAGTCCTCATCAAATGCCAGTGGGTGTCATGACCCCTGGGGTCCATGCGCTAGTGATTCAAGTAATTTGTTTAGTGAAAAGACTATTCATAGTCCGAGTAATATTCATTAAAATTTGTTTGACCGTCGATATATCAAAATGCGTTTTTATTTACATACATTTATATATTCTGCTTGTCTGAAGCAACTCCTAATAGTATTTTTTTGTGTTCACACCAACCGCAAGACAAAAACATCAAGCTTTACCATTTAAAAGTTGACCAATTTTTTCCAGAGGGCTTTCGCATGGAATATGCAACTTCAATAAGCTCGTATCTTAATAAACTTTACAAAGTAAACACAACCATACGTAGTGTTGTTTGACTATAAAGTTCAATGAAATGTCGACGCTTGAAACAAGCATGTGAATGTTATCCCGCAAGGTGTGAGAGTAAGTAGAAAAATATTAATAATGACTGGGCACGAATCGGACAAATTGTCGATGCACGACATCACCATCAGTTAATTCCGTTAGTGACTGTTAAACGACAGATCGTCACGTCACTTGCGAACCGGAACTTTTCTTCTTTAGGGCTATAGTTGCCACAAAGTTCGTTAAACCGAATTTAATTAGGTACTAGTACATCCGATTCGGATCCGACAGGATGCTCACAAATATCTGAGCAAGTCTCTATATATTTCTTCGTAATGGCGTTAAAGCACATATTCAGATATAAGTACATAACTGATGGCCACAAAACACGCTTCACTCGATATTATGACAGCATTACTGTAGTATATAAACACATGAAATGACGATATAATAATGGCATTTTATTTAAGTCAAGATAACGGAAAAGATATATTCAGAGATAATTAGTAATTACTAATCTCAGTAGGGACTACTGTCGAGGTAGGGACAGGACTGCCGTTAAAATATACAATTAAGAGAAAATAGGCTTTAAAACTGAGAGCCTGTTAAAAATAATGTTATCAATGCATGGGTCGACTTGCACGATTACAATCAGAAGGGCAGTGATAATCTATCGGAGCAATATGTATGTTCCCACAATAGGGCACTGGTCTTTTTTCCAACCATAAAGGTTAACCATTAAATGCTTAAGAAATAAGAAATAGAGTCCAAAATTACTTTCTAGACCCGCATTCGAGTGCAATAATACCTTAATCCAAGAATAATTGCATCAATTAGACGGCAACAAATCCCAAATACCTAAATAACAGCTTTTGCGGACTGTTTTCCTAAACGATTAATCAAAGCACGCAATGCCCGGCAAAAATTAAACAACCGTAGTTTATTACGGGTCGTGAAAATTTTGGTTATAAAAGGTCTTATATACATTTTCATTCCAATAGAGAACGAGTATTTTTATTATCACACCACTAAGGCGTAAAACTCAGATCTCAAAGAGTAGAAAGATTGTATGTAAGCTTTATTCCAAAGCAATGCGCCCTTCTTATTCTGAGGCATTAGTATAAAGTCCGAGTTGATGGATGAATGGGTAGGAAGAGTAAGTAATTATTGTACACATGATTCATGGCAGGAAATGGCGAGAATATTTGATAGCAACATCATAAATGTGCACTTCTTCACAGGCAAACATTGTAAAATGAGGTAGGGTTGTTACGGAGCTTCGGTTTCGGTTCCGATATGCTGAAACTTTCGCTTGATTTCCCATCTCGGATTTCGGCTAAGGTTCCAATTGATTTGAAACTGAGGTCATATCTGAGCTCGGAATCCGGTTAATGTAAGTCCGGTCGTGGCTTCGGTTTCAATAAAACCTCCTCCGCTACAACCCTAAAATGAGGGGTCTATTGGATTCTGATGCATTCCTATTTGCTGGCAAATGTCTCAAGATACCAAAATTATGATAACCTTGAAGGACGAGGACAAAACGTTTTGCTTAACACATAAATCAACAAAGGCATCCTTTTCTATCTTTGGTCATTTGTCCTATAATTAGTAGCAAACATAACGAACATTTCATAGATAATAGACATCCTGTTGCTCAAATTCTTCGTAGTTTAAGACTATTATCCTTAAGAGTAAAGAAATTTAATGAGGTTAATTAAAGTGCAAGTTCTGTGGGAACAGGATAGAAGTAATTATTTAATGTCCCTCGAGTGATTCGACTACCTAGTAAGCCTTAAAATGTAACGTGTCTTGAAATTAAAACATCTTTGCGGAAAAATGATTCGATGACAAACTACGACTAAATTATGTTTATCAATTATATACATTAAATTAATTTGAAATGAAACTAAATGAAATGACGCAGCCGCCGTCATCGATCTTTGATAAATGATTTGTTAAAGGAATGAAGTGTCTTGAATGAATTTGAATGGTCAAATCATAGGTATCATGACTAACTCGAATGATTATTTTAGTGTGCTTACTGTGATTGAAATTAAACAAAAGAAATTTTATTAGCACAAATAAACCATGACAAATACGTCTTAAAAAATAATAATTTAAGTACTTAGATTTATTACATTATTGTACCAAGGGGTCCTCTCTCATCTTGTTGTTAGTTGTTACATAGTGGTTCGCGCGCTCTGTACGGGCAAGAGAACATTAATTACTTGGTCACTGCCGTCACTGGCCACGTGGCGAGGGCCAGAACCACGTTATGGCCCTTTGTATATTTCCCAGGGGCAGTCTGACCCATTCTCATCGCTTAGCGAATGATGACCCATCTTTGTACCAACATGACTGTGACCTCTAGATCGATAACAAACGTATATAAGAGGAGATCAAACATGCTGGTTTCACTTAGTAAGCGGCTGGAATGACAGCCCCACTGATAATGCACCTTCGGCCCAAAGGTGCAGTAAATCTTAATAAGGTATGCGCTCTCGCATTCCCCTCGTATACAACTGCAAAATTAATCAGACTTAGGTACTAACAAGGACATTGTGAGAATCGTGCTTAGATGCAGAATTTCCTAAAATTCTCAGTTTATTTATCTATTACGAATGATCAAACTGTGCCGCTAAACTTCACGCCATCGCTGGTTTGCTTTATTGTCCTGTAGCCGCGGACTCTCTATTCGGCTCGCTTGCACCAATAAGCGAGTATGAGCAGGATGGATAAAAAGTAAGTCTACGCTAATAAATCGGCGGCAACTCATGGTAAGCACAATCGGTAATATAAAAACGTAGACTTGACGATTATATACTACAATAACAACCTCGACTGAAATCGTTATTGATTTCATATCCAACAACAAAAACTAAAATTAAAGCTATCTGGAAATTACGTAGATATGATCTACAACTTGCGGGCAACGTTAATAGTACATTATTGCAGAGGCCGGGAAAGCGAATTTCGTGGATGAGTATTTTTTGTCGGACGAAGCGAAGCTGAGGCCGACAATTACATACGAATCCACGAAATTCTATTTCCGTCCGAGGCACATATAGGACTTTTCTCCAAACATGCAAGGAAATAAAACAAAATATTTTATTACAATCGATTAAGTACCGTCAACTGGGGTGCATAGGGATGGCGAGGTGAATAGGGACAAAAACCGGAAACGACAGTTACTTCATAATATCTTTAAAACTTCTCCACACGCATTTGCTTGTGCGTTACCAAATGAAAGTAGATTATATACTGATGCCAATGGCAACACTGGACAGGCATGAAGGTAGCGGTAGGTGGTCGAACTAACAGTTCGAAGTTGACGTCGCCAGTGACCCGTTCAAATGTGCTCCGGGAGTCTTTAAAAAAATTATGTTTTTAAACAAGTTAAGCAGTGCCGGCAGTTATAAGGAGATTAACCGTGTATTTAAGAAGGTGTTTATGTCACGGTAAGTTGAAATTATCTTTGTTTCAATACCAAAAGTGCGAAAACAAAAACATAAGCAAGTTTTGAAAAAAAACAGAGGTTTATAGGGACGCTTTGGGGGTCGATAGGGACGGCTTGAGGGGTGGATCGGGTCGGCTTTGACAGTTAATAGGGACGTAATTAGTTCAAATAAGGACGATAAAGGGTGTATTGGGACAGGGCTGCCAAAATTATTTTTATGATTAAATGAATATATGTTTCGTGTTTTAAGTACATAAGTAGGTACCTACTACCAATTTACTTACTTTAACCAACACCTACAACCAATTGACTTCTTTAATCAACTTTTAAATGAGTGAATTTCGGAAGGTTTGCTGACACTGGCTTTAAGTTTTTTTTATTAAGTAATTTGTTATTTTACGGTAAGTATAGGAAAACATGGCGAGGAAACCGGATTAATTCCGATTAGGTTATTTTTACCCTCTAAATTTGAAGGCAGTTGCTTTCGTAAAAATTAGTTCCTACGCCTCTTACCCACATTATATTACTTTCTTGTATTAATTTTGGCAGCTCAGCCTTGTTATTATAACTTGTTGTTTTAGAAGGTGTTTTTATTTGCTACAAATTATTAAACAATTTTTGTTACCCGTATTATGAGTGTCACTGGCCATTATTTGATAAAAGATTGATGATGGGCAGCAGCGTCATCATAGTGTGGCGATTACGGGCATTTACCTCCTAATGTGTCTATACGCATAGTTAATAGGAGAGGCCTGCGTCCAGCAGTGGACTATCATAGGCTGATGATGATGATGATGATTCTGTATGATTACCTACAGTGATCATCCACAAGTACATTGTAAATAAAAGCTTTGTTAAATGCAGGTATTTTTATTCATATTAATCATATGCCATCCTATTTCCATAGTTATTGTAAGTTTTGCAATACCTACTTACTGGGTAGAAAGGTACCTAGGTACGTACCAGTAAGCTTACTATTTTTGTGACAACCCTAGCCATTTTTCCCTATTGGTCCCTTATTCGTTGCTATTGACCCCGTATGCAGCCTGAATAGGGACGGCCGGTTTTTTTGAAAAAAAGGGGGTTTGGATTGATTCTATCGTAATAAAACTATCATAAATAGGATCTCTAACATAAGATTAAAGTTTTGAAACCATAACATTGAGCTCGTTCATGGAAATATTCCGTTAAAATCTTACTCAAAGTTCAAAATTGTCCCCATTGACCCCGGTTGACGGTAATTCTTCTTGCAAATTGAATAACAATTGAAAAGAAAAAATCTCTTATGATTCCCGCCTAAACTTTTTTTTAATGCATGGTCGTTCATAAAAAATAGTAACGATATCTATGGTTTCATTAAACCGTACCTACACGACCTGACACACCGAGGCGTTTGTAACTCATGATAGAACGAGACGGCCATAGATTTGATCGCCGTCTCTCGCTCTATCCAGACCAGGCGTTTGGTCGTGGCTTTAGAATTTGGCTGTATGCATTTTTTTCAAAGTCCAAAAGTAGTTTTTAAGAAGTAAAAAACAATACATTAATGGATTTTAGTACAATTTCGCGGCCGCAAAAACTGTACAATAATGAAAATCTTTTTTTTTAATTTGAGCTGGTACATAAGAAGGTACTTCGCGTTTCGTTTTTGCTACATTAATGCGAACATTTCCGAGCATATTGGAGAAAAATCAATAAAACTCCACTAGTTATAGTCATAGTGTACAGATACCGATAGAAATGTATTATTTAAATGTAAGCCGTTGAAATATGGCAGCCGGGAGCAATGCATCACGTACCACCTCCGACTATAATTAGAAACTTGTAGAGACTATATTTAGTTGTAATTCGGTTGGAACACGAACTTGTGGCCTTTGTGACCTGACTTACTGTACTTGTATCTTGTAATCTTAGACTACCCCGTAGACTCTGTTTCGCATAGACTCCGTGAGATGGATAAACCTTTGAAACGCATGTAATTTTACTTGTACTAATAGAATACCCTATACCGTAAACCACTCATCGGCTCTAAGTATCCTTGTAAGGCCCACCATACAGTTACTCACATCTTTGAATCTAATTTTGCGCCTTGTTCTATATTGAACCGTGTCGAATTTTCATTTGTTCGCAGAATCTATTAAACAAATATTTTTATTTGATAATTTAATCATTTTACAAAAAGTTTGAATTTCACTAAAACTGGGTGTGCATTGTAATACGCATTGGGTCTTGGTTTTAATTAAATGTCCTTCCACACATGTCTAGTGTCCATAATGGTGTCTACTAGGTAAAGTAATCTGGGTTCTATTGTATAGCAACGGAATAGTTGCTATACTGAAATGGCGTTGGTAGAGCAGTTTCAACTCATAACTGAATATGACCTTCATACCAACACACTGAAGGAAAAACACAAAAACGGGACAATTTGTGGTTACCCAAATATCATACCAAAAATTAAAATAAAATGGTGAACAATAGTGTGCTTATAAGGGGTGCGCCAAAGTATTTATAAAATTGCAACTTAGATTATTGGAACTCCGAAAATTTTTCTTATAAAATTTAACATCATAATGATCGGTATTTAGAAGTAATCTTTGTTCATAATTATCATCACTTAGAATGATTTATGTTCATAATGTTGTTTTTCATACATATTTTTAGTACTAACTTTTATGTTTATATAATTTTTCACTATACTTATTTTATGCTATATACTCTAATGTTATATTAATTTTGATCTGTACTGGTTTTATGTATGAATTATCTTAATGAGGCAGAAACATCACTTGGCATAAATAACAATATTTCGAACATTATTTTGTCCGAAACTATCTTGGCATATCGTTATTTACGCCGAATGTTATAAGACAGAAATTAGATTTGCATATTTTTTTTGGGCATATAGCCACATGTTCGAAACTTGCATTTATCGTCAAGCAGAATTTGTCGTGAGGGTGAAAATTTCTGCAGTGAGCGAGCGAAGCGAGCGAACAAAACCTTCCGGGGCAGATCCGACTCGGATAGGTTAGGTTAGAAGACTAAGGCGGGAGCTTTGCTCCCGCCTTAGTCTTCGAGGTTATTTTTTTTTAGCAACCTAGAAAGTACTCAGCTCAGTTACACAGTAAGTAACGTACAGTATACGTATATTACTACTACCTCGATTATATTGAGAGGTTGTATTGTAATTATTCCTTCTCTGTTATGCTAAAACAAACTATGCCGATACTTTTTATGCACATCCAGATTATGCCACATAATAAATAGGAGCATCGAAATTATGCTCGAATAATATTCGAACAACTCGAAATCTGCCACAACGAAATATGCTAAAGTTGAGTAGTTATGCCACAACAGTTTCTGCACAAAGCCCATTATGACTACATAGTTTATGTGTTATAGAATTATTCATAAAAGAATTATACTACAACAGGGTGAACCTAATGGGAAAATGTTTATAAATAAACAATTTATATCAAATAACTTTATGGGTAGAAATTAATCTACTTGACGACTTTAGGAGGATAAAATTTCGAAATAAAAATCGTTATGAACATTGTAGGTAGAAGTATAATTTTTAGTAAGAAAAAAAGTATGAGATAAAATTTTCGGAGTAATGATGATTATGAGTAAAAAACGGTATTAGTAAAAAAAATCGAAGAAAAAATTGTATAAGTGCCAATATGGACCCGCTTATAAGATCCAAGTTTTATGCCTAACAAGGTATATGAATATATATGAACTTTAAGGTAGTTAAAATGAATAGTAATTAGTTAAAATGAACCAAACTACATTACGTATATTTAGAATCGCTCAAGCCCAGTAATGTAATCTCTTGTTTCTACTGACGTATTCTTTGTGTACCTACAAAATAAATTAATTTTTGGATACGTAGGGATAAGTTAATTAAATGTAGCAGCCAAGTTTATTATGATCTCATGGTTCTCTCTCAATGTATCATAAGTTCATAAGACATACACACGCAGGTTTAAATTAACTCGAATCTTGCGACTCTCGCAGTGCACAAAGTTCAAAGTTAACCTTTATTACAAACACCCCTTATCAAATATGTAACAGGCTTTAGTCAGCACCCAAGTTTAAGCGTGCTTCTATACTAAAGTAATGCAGCGACGTGAAATAGGTATACGAGTTGAGTAGTTCAACTTATTAAACTTGAAGTAGCTTTTAAAGGGGGCTTGTTACAATTAGAATCTTTATTATCTAAATCAGATAATTTATATGTAGAAGTACTTAAATGATGCAGTATCTATCGAATATGCAAAGTGCTGAGTTTATTTCAGAATATGGTTTAAGATTAAAATGTATAGTACTTACATAAAAATAAATATATCTTAGCAACTGATTCATAACGTACTGCATTGTAATGGCTACACGGTAGAACTAGTGTTTCACAGCAAAATTTACATCACACTTTTCTAAATAATAAAACGCAGCAAGCCGTCGCGCGTCGGTTTATCGTTACTTTACATTTTGCTACTCGTACAGTTAATGTACCTAATGAGAGCACTTGGCTTGGCGGAATATAACATATCTACGAGTATAGGTTAACAGTCTACATAAACTTCGAGCACTACTACCGATAAAACAATCCCGTCTAGTTCCCGAGAACTCTTGCTAACTTTAGGTATTTTGCTTTACAATCTACAAGGTAGGGTGAACTTTCTGAGCCGTCTGGCACCGGCTGTGAATGTCAATCGTGGTTGAGGAGGGCTCTTGAGCACGGCTATTGCGAAACCGAACAATGCGGAATGAAGTGCATGCATAAATTGCACACGGTGGCACGGTAGGCCCGCCTTGCGTCGAGAATTTGCTGACGGGCTCGTAGGTATTTGCTGGAGAATAGATTGTCCCAGCGCAATTCAATCTGAGGTCAAAAAATGCAACGTTGATTTTATCAGCGACATAAAAAGACTTTTTCAGCTATTGAAGTATTGGACTAGGCAGCAGGCAGGCAGATTGAAACTCGGTTTAGCTAGATGCACAAGTGGTTCTGGGCCATTGGGTATACAACAGACCGGATTTTCATATTAATGAAAAGGGGTCGGTGCAATACCGGGCCGAATCCATTTTCTAAATTTAACGAGGGACCCAATGAACCGTAGTAACTAAAACGGAACCATATGTTATACCATTGATTTTATCCCTTCGTCAAAAATAAAGAGCCGCTTGAAGTGTTGTTTACAAAAAATCAACAATCGAGAAATTCAAATATATATTTCCTGTGGAACGGCTTATTAGAAGTACATGAACTTGATATTTCGAAGACGCGAGGTCGTGCGAGCGTTCGAGGGTATAATAGACCAATGTGTTGTACCTGTGGAGCGAAGCCTCTTACCATCACGGACATGACACGCTATTGATGGCGGGCCAAGACGCGCCGCGCCGCGAATGACGGAGATGTATTGCTTCATTAATTGATCGTTGTTTGGTTTCGATGTTGGGAAACGATGATGGCTCAAAATGTTATGAGGAATAACATACAGCCACTCAATCTTACTTAACGACCACTTCAATGTTTGCAACGTTTGAAAAATACCTTACATATCATCAGATAACAGAACGTTTTAGTAGAATAAAGATCATAAATGAGACTCCACATGAACTATGAACTTACTTAAATGTACATTTAGAGAGAAATGTGGTTTTTAAACGAAAGTTACGCAACTAACGTGATGCAAAGTTCATCATTTAAACCTCACGACCAAACCACAAAACTTTTCCTATTTCGAAGTGTCAGAAAATCAAATAGAGGCAAAGGTAATTTATTAGATGATACAAGCGTGATCTCTCCAGTCGGGCGAGCGTGTAAGGCATCGCGGCCAGGCCGTTTACGAGGACGAGCAAATGACCGCAATCAAATCACAATCATAGTGAAAGCCTTATAAATGGGCAGACAGAGATCGTGGCACTCTGGCGCTGTTTACAGTGTGTTAGAACTAATTATAGGGCAGAGGTGTGAGCAACTCACGACTCACGACCGAGATCAATGCAACCGATCCATCCATATACGAGCAATTGGCCGAAAGATGACCTGGATAGTTTTGAAAAGAGTCTGATGAGATCTGTTCCTTCTCAAGCCAAATGTAAACACCATCCCATTAATTAGAAAAACAATGAAGAACGTCATCTTTTCTTAAGTATTTAAGCATAAGTATTATAACAATATAGTAGTCAAGTTATAAGACTTATGCTTATGAAGTAGTGTCACATGTTTCAAATGACACCTATTCAATTTGATACTCTTATTTCATCGCAGGTTAAAAAACGACCGGTCTCCACCATTAATCTAGATCCCGGCTATTTGAATTGATCCTTTAGGATAACTTATGAATTCCTTACCCTTCTCAATAGTATTCATCCCTTAGGTTTCATCTTCTTGCTAGTATTTGATTTATAACATGTATAAAAGAATAATGTAATGATGTAATTTAAATCCATAGTAGGTAGGTACCTATCTACCAGAAAGGCCTTAGACCATTTCTCAGACAGTCCGGATACGGAAGAAACAAAATTTACTTGATTCCATCACAAGTCATCAAATCAGACTAAGTATTCGGACAGCGGCAGCCGAGTCGCGTAATTTATATTTATTTAGGGAGGGTGCAAATTTAATTAAAGCTGAACTTGAAACCTCAACTAAGCCATGTTGGGAGGATCTTTGGGAACGTAATACATCAAGCTAATTTAATATTTGGCAAAGTAATGTCAGCTCTTGCCCTATTGCACGAGTGTGTTGTGTCTGTGCCGAGTGTATTTGCCCATTAATGTCTGTTATTTATATTTAAAACCGTGAAAATATTCAGTTAAAAATTAAAAACATTTTCACCGCTTCAAGTATATTCTTTCAGTCTCCATTCGCTCTCACGAGACTTTGCGCTAAGTGAAAAGTGTTTGTTTTTTTCGTTGCGCGCGTCCTCATAATATCAGTCGAATAAAACGAATGCGTGCAGATGTGCTGATCATACTGGGCAACTGGGGTCATTCGTAGGAAGTACATACCGCATATCTCCGGTAAAAGGTCGTATGCGTCAACGCTTTAATATCACATGAAACCTGAACACATGGTTCGCGAATTTTAAATGGACACAATGATTTAGTTTAGGTACTTGATAGGGTGTAAGTGTCGCTAATGACATTTTACAATTATAAGTTCGTGTAATTGCGGCGAGTGGACACAATGAGGGGAATGTGCGCCGATTGTTGTGCGACCGACGCGCCCGCGCCCATTGCCATTGATTGAGTGAATTCAACAAACAAGCAGGCGAACCGTAACTGGTCTGCGACTCGAACCAACCGCGCAATAGCAGGTGGCTACTAAACGTGCGGCATTAGGTCAATATGTATTGTTGGGCGCTGTTATCATCAAATATTTAACCAGCGAACACTCCAACATAAGTTTGTTTTATAAAAACGCACTTATTCAGAGAGGAAAGATAAACATTGATTTGACGATCGGCTTCTATACAGGATGTTTTTTATATCATTAGCCATATTGCAATATGTGTTGGGTAAAGGCGTAAAAAAATATTTGGTAAAACAAAAATAATCCATTTTTCATTATCCTTTTTGTTATAGATTTTTTTTTAAATCCCATTATCTAACGAATGTTTGGTCACTATGATCACTTGCTTACTTTGCGTACTGCCCCATCATCTCATAACTGCCAAATCAGATTGGAAAGGGTGTTTGAGTTTGCAACTTTAATTAACCCGCATAAGGTAACTAATTCAATGCGTTATAACGTACGTAACAAGTTTCCTACGCGTGGTGGGGAATGGAGGTGGAGCTTAACTTGCAGGTAAATCTCACGAGACAGCATTATCAGTCTATCGCATACAGTACTAATAATGAGGGTATTTTGAGTTGCGCGCCGATCTGAGGGTAGTTTGACACGAGCGCGTTCACGCAAGCGCACTCTTTCTTTGTTTACAGAGTGCTGTACAAATGGCACATGGCATCTTGCGATCAGCCGAGCCAGCATAATTTGACCTCAATAACGGAGTAACTTAAATGTTCCGTCATACAAACGCGTACTGGTTTACCTCAGATATCGATTCTAATGCACTCTCTAAGCAAATTGAATTGTTGATGACGACGAGCAGGTACAGGTAGGTATGCGCTTGGGCAGTTTTAATCAAATAACAATCATGTGTGCATGTAGTTAGGACATTTTATTCATTGTTTAGTGCCGATGGTGGGGTGAGTGACGTCGGCTGATCGGTGCTTGTGATGAACTCCTGATTGGCTAAGACTTGACTACCCAAACCTGCTACCCTTTTGTCTGCCATCGAATCGCACGGATTGAAACAAACTTGCCTAGTGACCACAAATTATGTTTTTGCCGAATAAAAAACGGGAAAAAAAACTAAAAAAAAGTGTCACTTTTTTTTTCAAAAATGTTGTGTACTGGTGATCGCGAATGACATATCCAAATTTGGCTAACGACATAACAAACACCCTGTATTGGTCAATATGACAAGTTACATGCCTAACACTTTGTTAACGAAGTATCCCTAGTCAGGATGTGCCAATTGCGATTCTACCGGCCAGCACTCAACGCTAGACGCGACGGCCACACTACACTACCAATCGTATTCAATTATCGATTTAGCAGAGTCTATGTTGCGATTCATTTGCCTTTGTCTGATATGCAGAATATAGAATACAGAACATGTAGGCACATAAGTCATGTCTTAATAAATTTGTACCTACATGATTACCAAATCGGTATTCGTAAACACTGCCGATTTAGTATAGCCTCTCTATACATGCATGAACACAAAAGAACATGCAAAATCTGATCAATAAGGTACGCTTCACAACACTCACAACTTTACAGACAACACGAATTATATTCAATGTTTCACAGTTTACAATCAGAGAAATGATTCATTAAAAACAAATTGAAATAGAATAGCTAAGTAATAACCGAAGTGTGAAGTGAGTGACCGACACCATTGAACCGATTCTCGATATACCACGGGCGTCCGAGAAGAGCAAAAAGACCCGCGCGCGCCAACCGAAAATAACTCTAATATTCAGTAGAATTAATACCGCCATCATTTTACAGTTACGGAAATGACAAGCGAAATTTATCACGTGCATGACTCGGGCGTCGACAAAAACATCATACTTAATCTAGTTTACAAAATCCGAGTTTGCATCTTAGAGACATTAACTTTTAGCACCATGTGATAATTCAGATAATGCTAACAAATCCGTTTGCACAAACTAAATCACGGCCAGCAGTTCGCGGCAATTGTAGTTTCCCAAAAAGTGTAATTTTACCCTAAAAATCAACCAAATTAGCATTAGTGGTTCTTAAACTAATGGTTTCTACTTCGTCGGCTCTTCTATGTATCTACATAAAAGTTTGCTGATCGTTTGTTACCCAGTCGTAATTGATAGCTCTTGGGATTGGTTATTCGTTCTTGCATTGTGCCGTCGATCTCAGTGGATTAAAGTGCCGTCCATTTCAGGGCGCACCTGTTCCGCTTTATTGCCCCACTCTGCCGCAAGATAAACAGGGCTATAATAAGCTTTATAATCTAATTATCGTCATAATTTACCTGCGCTACTTCTCATTTTCTGGGCGATTTCGAACAATGTCTGGATTGGTATTTGCTTTTTTCTGGGAAAATAGGTCATTGTAGACTGTAGATAGGAAGAAAGCCAGTTTTCTTCGGGTTTTGCAAATCGGTTTATGAAAATTAAATCCTTAACACTATGCCGCACAAAATCAATCCAAGGACTCGTTTGTAAACATGAATAATGAGCGTTCCAAAAACAACTTCAAAGCATTTGATTGGAGGCACAAAGAGGGACGCCGACGGTGGCGCAGGCGAGTACGGAATTAATTCGCCAATAGACGCTTTTCGCCAGACAAAGGTGCTTTGACGAGGCGCCCTCGAGTACCTCCGACGACACGCTACTTGTCGGCTTTTGCTCCAAATTGTTTCGTCGCTGTTTAACTAGGCAAGGATGCTTGAAATAACCCAACAACTAAGTACACAGACTAAGTCTTATCGTATTTTTAAAATGACCATATAAACGATACATTTTGAATTTAATCAGTAAAACACGTGTTTCAAAGTTTCATGTAACGTAATAATCATGTTTAAGATTAAGCAGATTGAAGACGCTGCATTGCCGAGAGAGATATAATGCTCGATCACGATATTTGTAATAAAAAGAAATAAACTTTAGTAAGGATAATGATTAGATTCCCCTGTACGGACGGGCGCGGGTAGTGCGCGCCTCGGGCGGCCACCCACCACGGTCTACCCAGAAATGTTTTAATTAAACAACTGCTCTCGATTTGTTTTGATAAGACACGATAATACCCAACTGGACCACGACTTTTTCGTTTCCTGATGTTCCAGTAAGATTTAGTGCGCCCACAATTATTCCACGACTTAGAGAAACGCCGCAAACGTTAGTTCACGCTTTGTAATTGTTTAGTTCAATTTTTACTTTTTAGGGTTCCGTAGTAAACATAAAGTTTTGCTATGTCCGTCTGTCCGTCTGTCTGTCCGCAGCATAGCTCAATGGCGGTTAGTACTAGAAAATTTTAATTTAGTGGGTACAGACAGGTATACAAATGAATCTTAAATTACCTAATAATTGCATCGGTTTCAGTTGAAATATAAAAGAATGAATTCGACGAACTAACACAACAAGGCACTTACCTATGAAAAGTTGAGTCTTATTTACACGAATACGAAAACATATGAAATATGAAATACACTATGAAATACGGATAAAAACCTGACCCATTGCACCCGAGATATTTCTGGCGCTCGAACGTAGTGGGTCAGAATGCGTTTCAATAAAAAATCAAAAAGGGTCAAAAGTTGCTCTTCCGTCTCTTGGGACGGAAGAGCAACCCTAACTCCTGAACTAAAAATTGAACTTTCCGATCAGGAGAGGTGAAAAAAATATTGCTGACCTACCCCTGCGAACTTCGAAATTCGTAAATTTCGAGTATTTGTGTCTGTCACTCCGATGAGGCAACAGAATATATTTTTTATCTATGTGTTTCTTAGACTTATTTTACGACATATAGTGCGGTTTTTGCTTTGTCCGGTTCGAGGTGGAAATTTTAATTTACCAATAAATGAATTCACGCTTCCGAACAGAAAAACTTCTCCACGCTGCGTGATATCTTCACAAAAGTAATAGTGTTATAATTTAATATTAAGATTAATATCCGCACTTCTGTTATACTTATTTTAACTATTATAGGTTTACGAAACCTGGTTTATTAAAAGTGGACTTTTGGTGTAGGTAAGCCGCAGAGGAGATCAAGTATTTCAATTTTAACTTTTGTTTTACTCGCGCATCCCGGCCTGACCTCAACAAAGTTTGAATGCGTTCCGCTATACTTTGAAATAATAGCACAAAATAAACGAAAGCTACGAATACATCAGAATTTATGTAGTTAAAGGAAACTTTAACATCGAGTTGGTAATTTGAAATTTCGTTCGTTAGTGTTAAATTATATGAACTGATTTTGGGTGTGTATCTATCTATTTCAAGGAACGGGGCCTGCTAGAATTTGGTTAGATTGTTTGGTCCATATTATAATAGGCAGCTCCAAAACTAATATCATAAAAAAATAAGTTTAATTTCCGTTTGTACTTTTGAACAAGTACATTACCTACAGTCAAAATCTGATAGCAGCCAGAGTATAGCCACATAGTCTGATTGGTACACTATTTTGCATTTTAGTATGGCAACGTGTACCGAACTAATTGGCCTTGGTTGCAGCTACATGGTAGTTGATGACATTTAATAATATTTTTAATCACGTCTTTTAGATATCAGGTTTACTATTCGACCAATATTTTGTCATTGTGATGGTAGCAACTGTACGTACCTAGATATAAAGTTCATATTGGTATGTCGATATCTAAAGCGTTTTAATTTGACGGTCACATCGGTATGAACGCTACAATTTTCTTCATTTATGTTAGCTAAGAACGCTCATCATTCAGTTTAATCAATCAAAGCTAGCATTCCACATCAGGCCGTCGTGATCGTCACGGTGGATGGAATCGGAAGCGAGATGAGGCCGTGCGACAGGTCCCCGATTATCCACGCATTCTGCACGGTGGTCGCAACCTGTCGCTTCCATTCCGCTATGACAGACACGACACGATTGTGCCTAATGGGAATTCCACGCGGACCGCTGAGCAAATAATATGCACGCGAGCCGACGCGATTTCTTATGGTCATCAAAATGGGCGCGTGCAGTCCTAAGCACGGCTAGCATTACTCAATCTAGTGCAGACGACAGCTGCACTTGAACTATGTCATTTGGATATTAGAAAATTACTCCCTAGATACCTAGATGTGGCTGTCTTGAACATACAATCGAAAATGACTGAATAAATCTGTAGAATTCCAAACACAAATTTTAAACTTTAAATGGAGTTGTTTCAGGGAAATGGAAAATCAAAGTCTTATAACTAAATAGGTAAGAGTAATATAATAAGCAACAATTTCACGAATTGGGAAAGTGTAAAGTTTGCTTAGTCTATTTTCCTCAATTGTGGCAGTAATTTGTTTGCAAGCGCGCAAGTGTAAAACGACGTAAACAAATTTAGGTCGTGATACTCGTGATGGGAACAGCAATAGTTCGGCGTAATAGGTTGCAGGACACGATACGACGTCATGCTCTAGTGCGCCTTTAGCTGCGCTTACAGGTGCATCATACTGGCCAGGCCATCTCGAGACGTATACAAACGCATTTAGGACTAGTTCTGAACTGCACTCGTAAAAATCGTTTGTCATGTGGCAAATAATAAACAAATAAAATAAAGTCTGCTGCAACTAAGCCGATAAGTTTGGTGTACGTACTTATAAGGCGATGAAGACATTATTCAAAATTAGATAGCGATAAAAAGCGAACCTTTCCAACGGGATAAAAACAAAAGTAGATAGATGCAATCAACTCGCTTGTACCACCGAAGACATAACTGACTGTCCGTTCGATAACCTTATTGCAGTGAGATAAGGTTCAGTATTAGCAACCACATGTGTTCGTTTGTACCCGAGTGCCTGCGGTGGGGCTCAAAATTTGAAAGGGTTGCACGCCTGTTGCACCATCAACGTTCATAATTTTGATGAAGCTATTATTTTAACCGCATAGAGCATTCGATAGAGTCGTTCTTAGTTTTTTAATATCAGCAAGTATCAGTAGTAGTAATATTACTTATGCCAGAAACAGATTTTAATACATATCTCAAGACTTACCATGTATCTACCTATAGCCGCCACCATAAACATGTGTATAGAATACTAGGCGCTCATTAATATTGGAACATGTACCGTAACACCTTGGATATAGATTCATGTTCCGATATTTATGGCCACCTTGTGCGCTCCCATGTATGATGGCTTCATTTTCATACTTAAACTGCGCAATATTTAGCGACGAACGCTTAATCTTATAACAATACTAACAAATAACAATAGGTATACTCCCTCGCTTCTTTAGTCCCCTGTCATTATCCCGCACCCCTGATGGAGCCATCATATCAGACAACGGCGGAAAAAATGAAACACCGCGTGTCATCGGAACAAAAAAATAAAACAAAAGCGGCGCGAGCGATTTGTTGATCGTGTGGAGATATTGTTTTTGTGAGCTACGTAAACTAGAATGTTCACTGTTCGCGAGAAATGTATTAAAATTTACGAGTAGTTCATTAGCTGCTTTATTACTAGTGCTTGTTACTGTATATTAAAACCATCCAGTGCCAAGCATCCAACGCAAAACAATGTGCTCAGACGCAACGCACAAATCGCACAATGCACCGAAAATGATGTTTATTTTTAGCTACTGGAATGAATAATACCTACCCAATATAAATTCCAAATTAACAGTTACTTCAAGTAAATATGGACCAGAGTATAAGCATTTTTGAGATTATTGACTTAGTAAAAATAGTTTTAATATTTGAGGACTTGCCTTGGACTAATATATTATGGTTTTGATTTGACAATGCTGATTCGTTACTCAATAATAATGTTATTTATTATTGTTTTCCCTTCACAGTTTTTCCAACCTGATATATACTTGGAATACTAGGGTCATATTTGGCAATGCCATGTAAGCATAATGCCATGCTATGTAATAATAATTATGCAGTTCACTTCATTAGACTCTTACCAAACCGACTATGGTAAATATTAAGTCTATCTACACTATAGAACTTTTTTAAATTCCTTAAGCTACCATCATTCAGAAAATTGGTAATTATTCAAAACAAGATCTACCATATCATATCAAAATCTTACCTCCGTTTCCAGCGTTGGTGATGGTAACCCAGAAGTCAATAGTCTTCTCAGGTCCGAGCTCCTCATAGTCCCACTTCTTTTTAACTTTCACTACACCACTGGGTTCAACGGTGACCCACGGATTTTCGTCCCGAATTTTGAAGGTTTCGCGGTCAGTTTCCTTCTCGAGAGTGAAAACCGAACGTCCTTCCACTTCACCATCAGCTTCAGAGAATTCAGTACGTTTCGTAGGTCTCACAGCTCGAGTGACGCGTCGCTTCTCACGGTGCAGCGTAGGCAGCTCAGTACGTTCGGGCACCACGAAGTCGATGAAGACGCGCGCTGGACGGCTCTTGCGCGGCGGTGAGCCAGTGTCGTGCGCCAGCACTCGCAGCTCCGCCGAGCGCCCGTCCGGTTCTCCTGCCAAAATCAACTCCCCAGTTTGCGGCACGATCACAGCGAGATTGCTAGGAACCATCAATGAGTAATACACGCGATCTCCGTCAGCGTCATACGCATGCACTTGACCGATATTCGAAAATCTCTGCCAATGCGCCGTCCCATTAGGCCCGTTTTCATCAATAGTGCCATTTACGGCAAAATAATAAACGTCTTGTTCAAACGCCGGCGCGTGGTCGTTCTCATCGGCGACATCTATTCTAATTGGAAGACTAGCCTTATTAGTGCCTTGCAAATCGGTCGCTTGAACCACTATTTCATAAGAACTCTTCTCTTCGGCGTCTAAAGGACGTGTAGCAATAATTTCCACATCTCCTTCCGTAATAACCGATCTAACTTCCGGCACGATATCTCCCTTGATCTTGTCACGTAGCGCGAAAATGGGATCTTCATTTCCTTTTACAATTTTGTAAGCGACGGGACCTGAATCATGCAGTGATGTGGCTTTAATGGGTGGCAAATCGACGACAGATCCCGAGGGAGCGTTTTCTGGTATTTCTCCTCGAAATCCGTTGGTGGTCGGAAAATGAAGCATGCGCCTCCGATCGACCACGAGAAGTGGGACGGAGTGCGCGGCACTGCTATAGGGAGTTCGCTCCAATATAGCGAGGTTTAGAGGGCGGTCGAGTAGCGGAGTGAGGTCGGATATAGTCATGAGTAGGCCGTCGTCGAGTAGAGTGAAGTAGGGTTCTAGGTCGGGGTCGAGCATAGTGTAATGGGAATGGTTCCCGGTGAAGTGTCTGACGGCGTGTCCGGGACGCACGTCGTGGGGCAGCAGCGTGACAGCGGCCAGGGGCGCCGCCAGCGCGCACAGGAGCGCCGCGCCCGCTAGCATGCTGCGAGCCATTTGGGCCATCACTACCTTAACTGCTCAGTTACTCCGTGTCATACCTGGAAAGCAAAAGGTATTCATTTAGAAAATAAATCTATAGACAATTTTAAATGTCAGTGTAAAGGCTTATTTTTTTCTTATGAATGGTGGCTTGGTTTAATTTTTTAAGAGTATATACAAATACGATACTAAAACATAATGCAGGTACCCAATAAACAATCAGTAGGTGAGCATTTTTCAAAAAGTTTATACATTTGGATGACGATATTGATAAAAAATGGTAGGTTGGTAGAGTCAATGATGCTGAACAAGATGCACCACATTTCGCAAAGGGTCGTAAAATGTATGAAATGAAAATATTTTGTATGAAATGTTTCAATTTCGTTACCAAAGATGTATAGGAATCTGGTAAAAAAAATCCGTACAAACTTCCTGGGACATTTAGGGAAATGTGGCAGATTTCGCTCAGCATCATTGACTCTACCACCAGCCTACAAATTTTTATCAATATCGTAGACCGTAGACGTGATCCAAATGTACAAACTTTTTGACAATTGCACAGGTAGAGACGCAGGTAACTTTAATAGCGAAATTAAAATCACTGATAATTTGATGAAGGAATCAGTGACTCTTATAAGAGACGCATCAGTCGCAATTAAAGACAATTTAATTCTCAGAAGCATTGTTTAAAAGCTAAACATTCACCAAAGCTTCTAAGAAATTGCTTCTCTTCTCTACCTACGAGCACAATGAGCGAACTGTGGAAGACTAAGTGACAGTTGCAGATGCCTATGTCCGAAGATCAAACTTTAGAAAACCGTCACCTTGTTACATCCATTGCTAGACCCAAAGTTCTTAGGAAAATAAATAATTACCCTATACGGATCTCGGATTTTTCACAGCAAAACAAAACAATAGCGTAGTCAGTTTATAGGCTATAATGCATAAAACCGAAAAAGAACGGTTAAAATATGAACCCTGATAAAGAAGTCAATATAATTTTGTACCCAACGAGAAACTAAGGTATCTACATTCCAGACAAATACACAAATTATGTCCCATACTTTACGTACGTACGTCCATAACTTAACGTAGGTAACTTTTAAGGGATCTCTTCCAGCTAACCTTTGATCAACTGAGATTAAAAAAGAATACTACGTAGATAGACTAGAACGTAGTACACAAGCATAACACTCGTAATTCCTAATACCTATATGTCAGTACCTAATTACAAAATAATCGATTAGCATAGATATTGCTTTTGCATTTGTATGTCTGTACCTAAAGTTCTTAGCTTGAAAGCGTAAACATGAAGATAAATAGTTGGATAACCTAATGCATAGGTTTCTAAGGCATTGAGCTAATCCACATGCTTGGACAGGAACACATGGATTTAGGTACATCTTAGGGATTTACCTATTTTTCCTTCTTAATTAATGTCTTTGTTGGTTTTCTTCTTTATTCTACCTTTATCTATTTTGAGTTTATTTTAATTAGATAAAAAAAAATACTGCGTAATTTTATTAGTATAAGAAAATACGGCGCATAATCCTGGGTGACCGCTTCTCAGAAATATGACCAAAGTAGATCAATTTTGCGCCCCCGAAAACGTAGCATCGCGTAGCAAATTTCACAGAAACCGAGCAATTTCCTATATCTCAGGAGTAAGTAAATAAGAATACATTTATAAAATGATTAGGTAGCAATTTACTATATCTCCGGAATAAGTAAATAATAATACATTTATAAAATGTACCTACTCGTTCAAAGCTGATATCCATATAACCTATGACATTCCGGTGTCGCTGTTTTTACACGAAATTGAATGATATAGGTATTATAAAATCGGACAGAAATCTCATATATTGTCAGATTGTCACTATGAAAATGTACGGTGGTGTTACCGGGCTGAAGTCACAATTATATAGGCAAAAACAAGCGCATAAATATGTATACACTGTTTAACAGTTCTTCCAGACCTATTATAGGATTTATAGGTACCTATTATCCCGAGTCCTTGACGGTACCACTGTAGGTACCTACCTATACCGCCAAAGAAAGATCCTAGGAGATAGGTAATTTAAAATTGTTTAGAATTAATAGATTCAGATGACCAGTGGGCTTATGAATCGATGGTCCAGTGTTTTATTAGTGTTTAATCGTTTGTCGTCGTTGCCGTCACGTTTTAACAAATAGGCACCTCGGTACCTATGACGCGTAATACGGTAAACACGTAAAATCATCATAAGCCACCAGGATGCACCTACCTACTTGCCTACTGGTTACCACTTAGCAGTCAATACGTAGATACTAATTTTAATAAGTACTAATTACTAGGTACTGATACTGATGGACATCTAATACCTATCGGTTATAACTGTTATAAGATAGCCATTATTTGTAGTGAAATCATTACGGTATGTGTAAAGTTAAAACATCCACCGCGTAACCGTGTAGCAGCACACAGTACAGTAGAATGCATTGCCTATCATCGAAAGTTGTCAATGGCATTTGCAATGGGGTAGTAATGGAGTCGTGCCATGTGAGTACGCGAGGGCGCACCGCACATGCAGAGCTTTTATTTTAGGCGACGCCAGCCGCGTCTACCGGCCGCGCGCGCTCTCGCGATCAATACCGCCGTCGCGCCGTCGCCGCGCCGCGCGCCCTCTGCTACCAATCTTGTCATCAAATATTCACATATTCATTTTCCAAATAAAACCACATCAAATTCCAATCAGATACACTCGTCCATTACTTCACACAACATTCTCACTAACCCAACCCACGACGAAATTACAGACACCAATTCCAATTTGCCAATAGGATTCCAAAGAGAAACAACAGGCGAGACCACAAACTTTTCACTCAATTTTCACCACAAATCCGATAATAATCACATATAGCTCCGCCTCTTTTAACTGCACTGAATTATGATTGAAATTTAAGTCATCTTTCTAATCAATTTGGGTGTAAACATCTGAATGTAAACAAGATACCTAAACTGTTAACACAAACCCCGGTGTTTAGAAGAGACTACGTATAAAATAGAGCATAATTCACAGGACATTTTAAAGCATTATCACGTTATTAAATGGATACATACTTATGAAAACGACAAGAGTATAACATCGATATCGAAGCGTTTGACAGATGGACGCCGGCGAGCGGCACACAACCCAAACGCAACGGCGGCGAAACGCGACTGACGAACTAACTAATGCGCGGCGCGCGCGCGTATCGAGCGCTGGAACGCCCTCTGCCTCCCCCGCTCTCGCGCCACCCTAGCCCGGCTACGAGCTTCAAGCTTCAACCCCCTTTGCTTAGCTGCACTAGCTCCCATTTCTTTTCGTATTCTGCGATAATACAAACAAACGCCACAGTCATGTAGCTATTGAGTTGTTACTTAGACTACCGCCTATTCACGTAGGTAGTTGGCTTTACATAAGCTTACACCTATTTTTAAGAAGTACTATTAATAATTAAGTTTCCTGAAAAGATGTTCTTATACTTACTTAAATTAATATAAATGCTGAACGTAACCACATTCATTATAATTGATTACTTACGATATTTTCAACAAATTATGCACTAACATAAACTACCTATACCTAGGTGCATTGAGATAATTTCGACAGCATTAGATAATGGGTCAACATAGGATCCTAATGCTGTCGCGTTTAAATATTTATGAGCACCTTGTACAACAGTACAAATGTTTATAATAGCGTCGTATCTGATTATAAGTAGTTTAAATTTGTCTTATTGGAAATGTAATGTAACTATTTATCGTTATATAAATAGGAATTTTGGTTATACTTGTGTGTGTCATAAGGAATTGCTTTTTGCGTAGTTTAAATGTCAACGGGAAGTAATTATTAGGAGATCGGACTCATCGGACTTAACACATGGATAAAAATCGCTAAACTTTAGAACCTGTTACCGGTCGGTAAAAAATAGTTTTCATACTTTTACTTGAGGTACTTTCCCCTCATACCTAGGTTTTTGTATGAAATGCACGCCATAAATTGATCGTATAAAGTTGTGATCAGACATCGGAATTAGGATTTAGGTACTAAGTACCTATTAAATTGTAATAGGTAGGGAATGCAATACCCGACCATTTTTGGTACCCGGGTATTACCCGACTTTGCGTTTTAATACCCGGGTACCCGGGTAGTACCCGGTCTTCGATCAAAATAGCATAAAGTATTGATTTCTATGTTTTGAAAGGTAATTATTAATGAAATGCTCTCTTGATTAACAGAATTTACATTTATTTGTGAAAATAATAATTGCAAATACGAAGTTAACAAATTTCACAACTTGTCTAAAAAAATCTCAGTAAATCACAATATTAAATAAAAAAGATCAGTCCCTAAAAGACATGTGTGCCGCGCCGCCGCCGCCGATGATTTTTCCACGCCGCCGCCGATGATGATTTTGACCGGCGTGAAATCGTCGTGTTAAAAGTTTTATTTTCCTCTCAAGTCAAATAATTTAATATCCCTAGTGAAATAAACCGCCCTGGGTGGTAAATTGTAAGCCTTTTATTGGAAGGTCCTAAAACAGGTTAACAACAAGGTGCCAGGGGACGACGGAGTCAGGGAGCTTCTTGGACCGATGGTATTTAAAGTCCTCTAGAAGCTCGTTAATTTGTTCGAGGCCAAAACGCCTAAAGCATGAAAGTCATGGAAAAGAGGCGATCTGGTGCTGTTCTTCAAAAAAGGTGATAAAAGCCTTTTGAAGAACTACAAACCCATCTCTCTCGGTTAGTCACGATTACAAACTGTTTCAAGGATCATCACGAACCGTTTAGAACGCATACTTGATGACTTGTAGCCTCCCGAATATAATGGATTACGAAGGGACCATAAATAGTATCTATAGAGTAATAGACGGAGATATGGATGTGTCCTTACGTTGCGACAAATCATGCAAAAGATAGAAGAGTATAATTTGCCACTAAGTGTTTGTGGACGATGAAAAAACCTTCAATTCGGTGGAGATATGGGAGCTGCTTGGATCATCAGTGATGACTATCGGTATGTTGACGTTGAATCAATGTTGGTTACCAGTGATGACCACGGTGCTGAAACGTGGGTCACTCACTCTCGGATACATCTCAAAACTCAAAGTCCCTCGTTCGGAGTTTCTCTGCGTAATCGAATCTGTAATTAGGAGACCTGGAGACGCACTAAAGTCACCGACATATCCAGATTATGCTGAAATAGCAATAGGTAGGTCACATTAGCCACAAGAAAGCAGAAGCCGATGGGGTCGAAAAGTGCTCGTAAGCAGAGACTACAGTTGTGCAGCGTAGGATTTCCACCTACAAGATGGACATGCGATGTGACGGTATGAAGATTGCAGGGCGGGAGTCTCTGGATGCAACAGGGGAGACTGATGTTCAACATTGAACGTCTTATGAGATGATGATGTCAACTCACGTTTGAAACATTGAAAATTTAATTTCTAAATCATATTAAAAACAGACTTTGCACGAACAACTCCGGACAATATCCGACGCCTTCGGCATTGTTTTCAGTTGGCGTTTACAAATGAAGTTACAACATATAGGAAATGTGTCTTCACGTCGTCTGTCTCATCTCAAAATCACTGACTACAGGTGCAAATGCAAATTATTAACAAACTAATGCCACAACAGGGGTCCTCACCCGGGGGGTGAGGAGTAAAGGGCGTAGAACTAGTAACATGTGCATTGGTCGTTGTTGTTTATCTTCTTATCGCTACCTACCTGAGCGGTATACCTTCTGGTCGCATAATCTTTTTCAGGCTATTCTATTTTGGCATACTTTTATTCGCATAATTTGTATTAGCATAAATGTACTGTCGCATAGTAATTATTTCGGCATACTACTTTGTTCGCATATTCAAGTTTTGTAATAATTTAACTTGGACTAATTTATATTTGCCTAATGTATACTACGCATATTACTGTTTGGACTAATGGTTACTAGCCATATATTTCGGAAACCATAATTTTAGTTCCCTATTTGAATAAAACACTTTTTCTTTGTTTAACATCAATTTTAAATCAATTAACATGCTTTTTAAATATTGAGTATTTTACATATTTTAGAATGTTCTTTTATTCTGTTGCGGGTCTCTTGAATCTAAAATATTAAAATGCGTTACTATCTAATATCAAAGTATAGATAAATTAGGTTAGGTTAGGTTAGTGTGTTGTCCAGGCGCGAAGCGCCTAAACTACGCAGAATAGGGGGTCTGCGTCGCAGACCCCCGTCGCCCTCACTATTGTTCCCATATATTATATAAGTAGATTATACACACTTGATTTGCCATGTTGAAACAATCGGTTTTCCTTTTATCGCTTACATTTTTTTATTTCTCACCGTCACTTTTATTCAAAAAACTAAATGTGAATCTACCGTCATTCTCCGTATGCAGTAGAACGCCTGGATGCTTAGACAAGTTGCCAATCGCTAACGCTTAATCGTCAATCGTAATCGAAAGGCGCTAACTTTAATAGCATGTCAATCATGCCAGTTGGTAGTCTAATTTTAGGATTAACTATTTGTATGCATCGTGAAATGATGCGTAATAATTATTATGCAATTTTGTATTTATACTGTGTGATATTTTAGTTATTATGACGGGTATGCCTTTAATATGTATTCTTTTAAATATTATGCGTAAAATAATATGCATAAATATGATTCGCCTTGTCAATATTTCGGCTAGAAGACATTATGCGTAACTATATTATTACATTCGTTAGTATGCATCCCAATAGTGAACCTACCTGAGCGGCGGGCAGCGGCGAAAACAAAAGGGTTGAAATGAAATGTCTGACCCGTTCGATATGCATTTAAAAATATAAAGTTTCGCGATTTAAGTGTAAAATAAGTGAGGGCTAGATGATAAAAGAAATAGTTATAAGTGCCATAACGCTTTAACTCTTATGTTAGGGTTTCGTTCGTAACATTATTTTTCAAATTTTACTTAACTTTCACATTTTTCTATATATTTCTTTATTTCGGGTAAAACCCGGGTATGAGAGGAAAACCCGGGTTTTACCCGACCCTAAATATTGTCGGGTACCCGGGTACCCGGGTTTTCGGGTACCCGGGTTGCATTCCCTAGTAATAGGTTGGCTTGTTCGTGACGTGGATGAGACAAATACCTAAGTATACGTACAGTCAAGTGCAAAAATAAGTATCGAAAGAATCCGTTCATAAATATGTTACGACGTTCTTATTACACAGAATTAGAGTGCACTGGGACATATTTTTGAACGTTTTTGTATACCCCTTATTTTATCTTCGACTGTACTATAAACGGTTTTAAGGTTCCATATCTCTGAAATCACAAATATTTGTGGTAATTAATACACAAATAATGCCCTCGACGGGATTCGAACTCCCGCTTCGTAAGAAGGGTCACTACCTCACTACCAACCTACGGAGGCTGACAAATATCGATCTTATACTACGGAGGCTGTAATTGACATATTTCATGAGGAAGATACAATCGCCACGCCACCAGATACATTGTGCATTGTAGCGTCCGGAGCCAATCCGGAGCGCACAAAAATATCTGAACACGCTCCGCTCCGGACGCCACGATATATCTGATGGCGACTTCCACTAAATTTATACGAGTTAGAAAACTATAGAGAAAAAACAAAGCTTTCAAATTACCTACTACAGACAGCCCGCACTTACCCCAACACACCATAATAATTTACAACTTGATAACAATAATAACACACAGTTGAAAAAAAAGTCTTGATTACAGAAAGGAAGGTAGACGAAATCATAGTTACCTCAGTGGACGAAATGCCATATTTTATTAATAGGCAGATTACCTTCTGTAAATTGTAGAGATCCGAAGATCCTATGCGCTCCGCACCTATGGTAGACCAGGCATTCTCCTTTTATTTCACTGTTTTTATAATGAAAAATGAAATTTATTATAATTATTTTAGAATATATTAATTAATGACATGTAAGTAACTTCAATAGATAATGTATATAATACATCAACATCATACTATAAAAAAGTTTGCCTTAGTTTTAATTCTGTTGTCATTTCATTACAGCTAAAGAAAATAACGCTCTGAAAACTATAGGCCTAGCACACAAACAAGTATGTACTTCACAGATAAAATATAGGGAAGATTCCGTGTATTAAGACATACATGAACAAACTATTGTCATCCTTCACCCCATCTCAAGACGTATTCCATAAGGAAAAAGAGACAAATAAAGTAGCTCTACTTGGTCGTGAACTCCATCAACGACTCCATTTTCTTGAACAATGCTACCAACCTGACTAGATAAAATGTCATTACTATTAGTGATGTCCAGTCTTCAATCGTATACTTTTATCGTCAATAATAATATTTTAACCAAATTAGGTAGCGAATACAGTAGGAATAAACCTTATTTCCTACTCAAAATCACGATCTTCTTCGATCGTGATTTCAAAATCTACATTTTAGGATAAAAATAAAATCACAAAGTTAACGAAATATTTTCTTTAATTAAAATGTCATAATGAGGGTTTCCTAAAACGTATGCCACTAGTTGGCGCCACTTAGCCGTAAGGTCCCGCTAAGAAACACAATTATCTAGCCCCAAAGAAAGACTAAGAAAATGTTTTTTTTTTTTTTTTAAATAAAGTTTAAATTTTTTTATGTATTTTTTTTAACTCATACAAAATATTTAAACCAGAAACTATAAACATAGAATTTAGACAAGTTTCTGGACCTGCTCCTGCCCTGGTGATTTCAGAAAACTCTCATTATAACATGTTTTATGGACTTATCATCAAACACCGGTTTCGCGAGGGCAAAAATGTACCAGTGCTAGTGATTCATTAAATATCGACTTAGTTTATCGATATCCATAAAAATATATTTTTAACCATCATTATCATAACTAAACTAATGGCTAAGTTGGAATACATTTAACTATGTGCAAACCTCTTTCATTTATACGTATCGCAACTATAAACAACCGATATCTGACATTGACTGTCGAGTCACTTTTGACAACCATTGAATGAGGGTTTTCGATAATTTTTCTGCCACCAGGCGGCGCTTCGTACGCACCTGGTCTCGACAGCTGTCAGATTCATACTATTCATAGGCACCTGGGCCTAAAATATTGAAATTCTATTTTATTTGGAAGAGAATTGATTTTGTAATGGATTACGACTAATACATGGTCGTCGAACTGAAGATTGAACTCTAAAACAGGCGCTCAAAGTCACTGATATTCAAAATAATTACTATAACTTTGTTAATTTCATGAGAATTGACTTGGAACTATTTTATTTATTTATTTTAGGTAACAATATGACTAAAGTAATGGTTTTCAGAATAAATAAACCTATAAATATGTTGAAAATTAAATGCGCGTATTTATTTTGACAGTTCGTTATACGGTCGTCTCAGTGCTGCCATCTCACCTCCCCATAGTGGCAGAAAAAGTATCAAAAACCCTCATTGAATAAAATTCATGTAGTATTTACAACAACATTATTTTGCATTCCGATCAATTAAATCTACCTTTTTGTTTCTTAAGGCGGCTAGGCACGCAAGAAAAAAGTATCCGGAAAAGAAATAGAACTGAGTCATAAAACAGAAATTCATCAAAACTATAAATTGTTTGAATTTGCTCCAATTACTACAGTTGACCTAGAAAGGTCATTTAGTTGGCTAAAATGGACATTGTCACCCAGGCGACGAAGATTAAAGTCTGAAAATGTAGGTACAAAAAAATGTTGATTTTATATTATGAAAATTATATTAAATATTAAAGATATTTTTTGTTTATTAAAGTTTATTTTACAAAAAGTTTATTTTTTATATGTAGTTTCCTTTCAAATTCTTGAAATTACACAACGGTTGTACGACATTTTTATCGATATCAAATAATAAAATTAGTTTAATGTGTCCTCGCACTATTAAACATCAGTACAGATTTGCCCCCGCGAAACCGGTGTTTGCTTATCATTCCTTAAAGCATACCTAACAATTTTGGTATGATGGCTTCTTTATAATTAAATTAATCAGTCTACACAAGTATCACATGAGGGTCATTATTAAACTAAATTTAATTTACTTGCTGGTTGACATGACATTGGATGATTACCAAATATGGTGGGTAGTACGTCAGAATGTAATCACTTATTCGCGTACCCTTGCCTGAAACAACAGCTTAAAATTGTGCGGAGCATATTTTTGAATACTCTTTAGGGTACCAGTCGTCTGCCTTTTTGATATTTTTGACCCATAATAGCCTTTGTTCAGTGTCCAGTGGAAACCTGTTGGACATTAAAAACATCGATTCATTTTTGAGTTGACTATCAATACATTTATCGATATCACGATCGGTCTCTTAAGTACCACACTATGCGATACAAATGTTTGAATCCCACTATTTATAATTACATTACGAATGTAAATACAAATGGTTTAGTCACAAAACTACACATATGTATCCGACAACAAATATTGAATAAGATTTTCAGTTACTTTTACCTTAATAAGGTTCGAAATCTTAAAATTCAAGTCAAAACTAAATTGCCGGTGAAACGTAATGTCTTTATTTTGTTCATTCAGGTAACCCTGGCGGTTTTTACACCCTGGAACCACACAAGTCATCACTTTTATCACATTCCGTGCACTTATCGAACAGAAATATACATGAAAAGCTTTATTTTAATCACTTTTACTATTTGCGGTTTAGGTGCACTAGTATACACAAACAAAGATCGTTGACAGGCATTGCCGGCGTCACCCACAGATAAAATAGACTCGGTCTATCAATTTTATATGTCTACTTAGTAATCTCGCGGGTTGCATCGCGCAATGCAAATTTCAGAACGCATCCGAATATTTTTTTGATGACAAAATTGGTGATATCTTAGTTTAATATAGTTACTTAAGTGGCTTTGGGGTAATTGCGAGATGCGAAAGTGGGATAATTCCGAAAATCACAGAAAAATCACCAATAACTACTAGTCTCATTTTAGAATTATCCTGGTGTTTTAAGCATTGCCACGCCAAGATAAATATTTGAGGTTATTGTTTTATTAGAAGTTGAGGACTTGCAAATAAATACCTTCTAATTTGTTATGTTTGAGTTTTATTTCGCATGTTTCCTCGCTTTAGTGTGGTGAAAAACGTTGTGTTTCACTCGGCAGCAAAGCTTGTTCAACTCTCGTGCCTTAAAACCCTCGCATCGCTCAAGATTCCATTTTATGAACCACTCGCTGCGCTAGTGGTTCAAATTCTGGAATCTTTCGCTTGCTCGGGTTTCAATATTTGCACGAGAGTTAAACAATCACTTTGCTCCCTAGTAAAACAATAGTACATTACTACCGAGGCCGGGAAGTGACTGGTTGCCGGCCGAATATATGTAGACACGGATAGTATTCATGGCCGAGGTATGTATAATGCTTTTCTCAAACATGCAATGAAATGAAACAAAAAAATGTATCTTCTTTCTAAGAAATTATAAGTCAACTACATAATTAAGTCTTTGAAACACAACAAAAGTCAAATACGACACCGACACCTCATTTTTTTTTAAGATTGACCTGTTTGAAAGTTGCAAATTTTTACTTTGAAAAAGCGGTATTAGACGACGCGGTCGGTTGGGTCCAATTAATCGCATGCGATGATCGGGTCCGACGGATCGTACCGTATAATACTGCTTTTTAAATATTATTTTGAGTAGTTATTGTACATTTATTTTAAATTATTTTTATTACTAGGGTGTGGCCTGTAACAGGAGCAAAAAATCAAATGGAAGACTCCTCTGACTGCCTCTAGTTATTCGCAAAAGGTCCCAGTGTTTTAAAGTTATCCATTAAGGAGAAACAGTATGTTAAAGTTACGACCTATGAGTGATGTATCTAGGTATCACAACATTGTGCCTTATTAATGATTAAACATATTGGTAGTTCAGTGGACATAAAACTAAATGAGCTAAAAAGTTTTTTTGAACTCATGGTTTTTTAACTGGTTTAGAAAAAAAAATTTTTTTTTTTCTTGTGTTACACCGATTTAAATTTTTTGGTATAAGTCGACTGCAGTAAAACTACATTAAAAAAAGGAATTTTTTTTTTTTTTTTGCAAAAAATTTTTTTTTTTAAGTTTTAACTATTAAATTATGACTATTTATTGGGTTATTAGTGTACCGTTTAATTTTTTGCTCCTATTACAGGCCAATTTAATTATAATTTAAATACCTAATTATAACTGCAAACATTTACCAATCCTTTTTTTGAATACTTATATTACTTACAGATAATTATTGGCTAAAAGCCAAGATGCCAGGTCACAACCCTATGTCAAATGAAAATTAAAAAAGAGGCACTTGCCGGCCTAGGCCGGCAACGAGGTACTTCCCGGCCACTTTTTAGGCACGTAACTACAACATTTCATTGCATGTTTGAGAAAATAACTATTACGATAATTATGATTTTTTATTCATTCATGTGAAGAGAAAATAATATGAAACCTTAGATTTTCAAAACAATAGTTTGGGAAAACGTAAAGAATATACATAATATTTTACGTGATTACCAATACCTATTGTAAAAGTGAATGTATTTAATATACAGTCTCACTTTGTCATACCATTATGGACAGAGTTTGTATCTTTCAGTGAACACACTGGTATCTTTATATTATATATCTTAGACAGATAATATGTACATCTTCACCAACAAAGTGGGACCCTCTACTCACAAATGAAGCAGAATAAGAGACAAATACAGTCAACTAAGTAATTTGCTTTACACATCTCCATTGAATTTGTATGCAGAAGTGTATGGTGAATAACTTAGTTGACTGTACCATTATACTTTTTGCAAGCATGAATAAAAATACAAAATAATAGAAACAACTTTATTATAAAACAGTTTTATAGACTAGTACAAAAATAGCCAAGGCTAAAGCACTGAGCAAAATTTTGTGACATTAAAATATATTCACTTAATATAATTGATAAATTCTTATTAATTACTCTGAATGTCAACAATTTATTGTTTTTTACAGGTACAATGTACCTTGTACATAAATATAAAATAGTTCTTAAAAAAGGCAGTAACAAAGCTCTATATCTATAAAAAATGAAATATCTTCTTAAAACTATACACGATGGGTATACTGTTTGGGAGCAACTGTTTCTGTGGCATTTTTGTATCGGATTTCTTTGATTGTCAACTGCTTTCCTTGATGTATCCTTTGCAGATGGCTTCGCATATCATAAGACCTGGAGAATGAGCGATGGCAAACTGGACACTGAGTTTTACCGGCATGTGAGTCTTTGTGCAGAGTCAGTGATGTTGGATGCTTAAAACCCTTTAGGCATAATTGACAGCGGAATTTGGCCAATTCAGATTCTGTAACAAAACAAAAACATGTTTAAAACTCCCATAATCATATCAGTCAACTTTTATCATTTAAAATTTTTAGTGTTATCATTTTCAACTTACCAGAACTGTTTTTATCTGATAAATCTTCTGCTGATGTTGATTGATTATCAACTTGCATTTCCTCACTGGTTGTTTGTCCAATTTTCTGTTGGACACTAACAAGTTCTTCGGGTTTCATTTTTTCTTGTTGTCCATTCTCAATATCCGGTTCTGGGAAAGTTCTTATTGGAGTAGCTTGTGGAATGTATACCTCTCTAACAGTCTGCATGGTTGCCAGGTTAATGGGTTCGTCATTTTGAACAGGCAGTTCTTCATTAAATCTAGATTTGGCACTTAAATCTAGTGATGTGTTATCAGTTACCCTTAGCAAGGCTTTGGATGGTTCATCTTCAACATTATCAGTCAGGCCTTTCACTTCCAAAAGCTCTGCAGCCATCAGAAAGGATTCCAATTGTTCCTGTAAGATGTTAACCTCTCCGTGATACATAAAGTTTACTATCGCGTTGAGATCTTCATACTTCACATTTCTAAATATGATCACAGGGTGTTGACAAGGAGTCTCTTTAAAAACCTGTTTAAAATAATTGCTGCACGCCGAAAGTAACATCTTGTGGGCTTTAATTTTACCTCCATCACAACACAAGGTAACATCCACCAAGTCGTTCTCGAATCGCAACACGTTGAACGCTTCAGTGACGTGGGAAACATAGTTATTCCAACGTAAAGACAACTGCGGAGCATTATTCATGTTACGTCTTGTTAAAATATTAAGAAATTGATAAGTTCTTACGCAAAACGGTAATTAAAATTGCTGACGAACAGAATAGAAAGATAACAACAAAATCAATCATCAGCAAATCCTATGAATAATCAACGAAAACGGTAATCAGAAGAAAAACTTGTCAATTCTGACATTAGACGCACGTATTTTTATATTTTTTTCAGTAGTGGTCCGAATTAAATAATGTAAAGCCCGTAATAGACGGAAAGCTTACCCGCCAATATCACCTTGTTGGTTGTCAGCCGTGAAAATTAGGGTGGATCGATTTTATTATTTTCGGATACTAATAAAATAATCTTTACAGAAAAACAAAAAATATTATGGCTGTTAGATATTGTTTTATTTTGGACCCCATTTAGAAACCCGAAGATCGTCCCTATTATTAAGGTTTTCTTAAGAAAACTCAAAAGAGAAAAGTACCATCTTCAACAACATATGTTTTTCCGATACTCATTCGGAAAGTGCTGCCGATACCGCAAGAGCCTCAAAGTTAAAGTTTTTTGTAAATACTGGTAACCATGTTCATGTAATTAAATCACTTAAATCCTAAATTTATGAAAAACAATCTTATTTTGTTTATGTATACAAGGAAAACAGAAAATATCCACGCACTTATGACTATTTAAAAAAAAACCTTAAAAATAGAGCCGATCTAATATAGCCGATAGGAACAAATTATAAATAAATCCTAAAATAACAAATAATATTTTTTGTATTCAATTTTCAAGCCAAGAAAAAATATTCATATATCGATCCATAAAGATTATTTTATGAATATCTGAAAGTAAAAAATCGATCCAACCTAGTGGAAATGCAAAAAAATGAAATATTAAAATTTAAAAAAATTTGCTACTAAAATTCGCTGGAAGTTAAAAGTAAAACATTTATTTTTGTGACATCTTCTTAGGATTTCCTTCTCAAACCTATTTACTCTATTCATTAAAATAATAATAATAATCATCATCATTATATCAGCCGAAAGACGTCCACTGCTGAACATAGGCCTCCCACAAAGATCAGCAAAATATCATAATAAAATATTTTTGTTAATGAATAGGGCAAAAGGTTTAAAGGTTTGAGTAGGAAATAAGTGGGTGTCACGAAATTATTTTTTGCTTTTCAATTATTCTAGCGTACTTTTGAAGGCGGTTTATGACGTGATTAATGGACAAGCCCTTGGTATTATTTTTCCCTTCCAGCGGCCCTAGTACACCTTGCGTTTGACAGCAACTCGCGGCCTTCTCGTGGCTACCTGTCTCCTTCGAATCAAATCAATGAAAGAAAGCCAGATAGCCATAAGAAGGCCACGACTTGCTGTCAAATACAAGGTGTGTCAGAGCTGCAGTAGACGAACAATAGGGTGAAAATAAATCACCCAATGCATTACGGACTCAGAATTACCAAAAAATACGACTGCCAATTGTCATTCTTGGTGACAGTACTGACACTGACACATTGATTGATTGAAATGTGAGTAGGTAGAGTTGAGTTGATTCAACTTGATTCACGGATTGGACGTAGTTACACAATAACGTTCCAACCCACATGAGTTTGTCATTAAAATCTAAACTTTCTGTCAACTGCCAAAGTCATCCATTTTTATGTCAAACTCATGTGGGTTGGAACGTTATTGTGTAACTACGTCCGATTGATTCTTTTCTTTATTCTTTCGTCGTTCTATATACTTTTATATTGCCACTGATTTTACCTACTCCACTGTATATTATTAGTAGTAATATTTTCAACACTTCTAATTTGTTTTGATATTAACTTTTATATAGCCGACTTTAAAATGGTGAGTAGTATTTATCTGATGTAATTTTTGAACAATAAAATATAAATTGATTTATCCTCCACCGTTGGTGGTGGCCCTGCCTACTAAGCTGGAACTTCCCGGTTCGAATCCTGGCGAGGGCATTATTTATTTTGTATTTGTGTATTTACTTATCACAAATATTAATGTACCTTGGTCGTGGTTGTCTATATATATATATAAATATCTATATAATTATACATATGTAAGAAAACATGTGTGGAATTGCCTTTCCATTATAAACAATTAATAAGTTTATTTTCTGTCAATTCAATTATTGAATTATACACTAACATGACAACAATTACTCAAAACTGTACTTAAGAATAACTTTAAGCCTAGTCAAACAGCCCCGGCCAGTCATCCCTGGCGCAAAGGCACCCATCACACTACTTGTGCTACTACACTCAATGGCGATGGACAACCTTTGCACTAGGTATGAGCAGCATCCAAATTCCTCTCCTTTATCTTATGCCCCACTTCCCTAAATAAAAGCAGTAGCCTCTGACCACAAGCGCCAAGAAATATCAAATGCAAGGGGTGCAAAACAGTAATTTTGACCCATGTATGAATTATTATAAATCATAACTTGACACATACTAAGTATGGTATCTGTGAAAATATGACTTAATAAATTGATTTATTTTTTAGCATGGTAGAGTGAAGGTCCGAACCTCAGAAGAGGAGAAGGCTCGAAAAGAAAAGGAGCGCCAAGAGAAATTGAAAGTGTTTAAACATGCTATGCAGAAAATACAATTTAAGGCAAGTATAGCATGACATGAGAAACAAAGAGATTTTTTTAGCTGTTATTCAGTACCAAAAGGCACAAAAGAAGCAGTTTTTTAGACGAAAACTTAATAATGTAAAACATTCTAGTGATAGAAGGGTCAGTCAGTAAAATATTTATAATTAAAATTAATCTTTATTGGAAGTTTAATTTAATGATGAAAACATGTCTTTTTTCCAGAGAAAACAAAATGAGCTGGATAAAGAACTGCTTGATCTTACAGGAAAGGTTCTAACATCTAATCCAGATGTTTACACACTATGGAATATAAGGAGAGACATAATTATACAATTCAGGTAATGCTGTAATTACAATGCTTTATTTACTTATGGGAATGGATGCTTGCGGGGAATCGATTAGAGTGGCGAAAAAGCATTGAGGATGGTCGGAAGTATTGCGATGGGTCCTGGTTCGCAACCTTAGCTGACAGAAGGGAAAAAAGGCAACTTGGGGGCATATCAGACACAAACTTCCCCTGTCAGTTTTGTGGCAAAGTTTGCCGCTCTCGCATAGGTCTATTTAGCCACCAAAAGCGATGTCTTCAGGAAATTTACACCTGAAATCGTCTGAAAGGCCAGTAGTATTTACATATGCAGTGATGGTAATTATATGGTACAATCTCCATAATATAATTAACATAATGAAGATTGTACCATATTGTATGTACCATTATTGGCATCATCTTTGACATTGACTGATTAATTTGTTTTTATTTCTTATTCCACAGGCAAAATGAAGAATGTGAGGATTTATCTAAGCTCCATGATGATGAGCTACAACTGACTGAGTATTGTTTGAAAATCAATCCGAAATCATACTGCGCGTGGCATCAAAGGGAATGGGTGCTCACCACAAGGTCCGATCCGGATTGGCAAAGGGAGTTAGATGTTTGTAATAAATATCTAAAGTTTGATGAAAGAAATTGTAAGTATTTAATTGATTTGTATCCTATTGGTTTTGACTACTAGCAGATTAATGTTAGGAATCATAGCAATCAAAAATATGTAATTACACTTTGGATATATTACTGGCTAATATAGACATAAGACATTTATTCGTGATATGGGTTTACAACAATGGTTAGCCTGGTTCCTGCACTAGGCAAAGCCTGTACTGCAGGTAACCAAAATTCGGAAAAGGTACTTAAAATAACAATATATACCTTAACCATTTAAACACACATTATGCAGCCACACTGTTATCATAAATATCTATTGAAATATCATCCTAACTTGACAAAACATTAAAATTAATTGAGCTTGGAAAGAGACCCTATAATTTTATCTTCAGTTTGATTTTAGCAGAACACATGATGATCCTTGTAAGTTGTACTGCAGGTGTAATGAAGTTAAAATCCAAACAATTATGTATAAAATGGGAACCTTATTGACAGGGAGCATTTACTGGAAATTGCATAATTTTTGCAGCACACATAATAATTAAGTAATAGGGCTCCCACTTTCTCTCTTTGACATTTTAGTATTCCATAAAATTGTCCTGATTATACTTTGTTTTATAGTGTTATAAATATAACAGAAATCTCATCCAATGTGGGAGCACCATAACACAGGAGACGGTGGCAATGAAAATATATAATTTTATTTCTACTTCCAGTTCACACTTGGGATTACAGAAGATTTGTAGTGTCCCAGTGTAAGCCCTCACTGAAAGAAGAATTTGATTTTACAACAGAGAAAATACATGACAACTTTTCTAACTATTCTGCCTGGCATTACAGGAGTAAAATGTTAGTTGAATTATATCCTGATTTGGAAGGTTAGTGTTTCTGAGGTTTGATTAAGTGTAGATGAAGGAAGACAATTTGCGTCTTTTTTATAACTCATCATTTTTATATACTTACTCCTAACGTTTAACCATACACGAGAATAATCATAGGAAATATCCATAATTTTTGATTGAAATAATTACCTACTCGGCAGGAAATCAAGTTGATTTTAGTTTGTCCGAAATTTTACGAGACAAAACAAATGCAACTCTGCTCTAATCAAATAGAATTTCAATATGTGAACAAGTACTACATGTAGGACCATGGACCATCTAACATAAGAGAGGACATTTTTATACTTTGTCCAAATTATATTGGGAGGCAATTATACCAGCAGGCATTTTTATACATCACCATAATTATTCCCTTATAGTCATTACCTAGGCGCATAAATCAATTCACATTGCATTTTTCTTTCATTTATATTATATCTTGTGTTATATTACAGGTGGGAGACCCATAGAAGACGGCCACCATAAGCATGAGTTGAAGCTTGTTCAAAGTGCAGCATTTACTGACCCTGATGACACAAGTGCTTGGTTCTACCAGAGGTGGCTATTGGGTAAGGTTACTATACCATTGCCAACACATTAACTGACCATTCATATCCTTTATGCGCATTGTAATAATTGAGCTTCGACTGTGATTGCCAATTTTTAATGATATATCGAGAATAAAAGAAAACAAATATCAAAAAAGAGTCACGAAATACTTATTCATAGATACAATGAGAAAGTAAAACAGAAAAGTGTATCTTGTGTAGACGGAACCAATAGCATGATAATGATATTCATATTCAACTGCCAACAATTTAATCACGTAGTTGGGTCATTGTCAGATTTAGGTTATCGTCTTTTCGGTGGAGATGCCTAAAGTTAAGGAATTCCTGTACTAATTTTGGGATGAAACAATTGACGGTACAACAAGGTTCCCCGGTCTATATCCCTATGCAATCAAATCGTAACATAGATTTATAAAAGCTGTTAACTTTTGACCACCAAGTGGACAACTTTTGTTTTTCGGTCTGACAATGAGCCAGTTTATACTTAGTTTGCGTACGAAGTATTCGTTCCCACAAACTTTAATACGCCTGCCTAGAATGCCTTTTTAGAACAGTCAGCAGCCTTAGGTACTTATTTTTTGCTTATCCTCATAATTTATAATATTTATTTCATTTGTACTTGGACGTTTTTATTTACCTACACAACCTATCGATATCCATAAAATTATGTTTCTCTCACTGGCTAGTAGCTAGAATGGCTAGATTACGATAGTGTTTTGTTTTGCCGTGGTAAATCTGGGCTCTTTGTATAAAATACACTTATTTCTTGATATTCATTTCAGGAGCAGTCAAAACAACTATTAGCATGGTGGTTGCCGTGGTAACGCCTACGAAGACTACGGTAGCTTATAGTAGCCATATTCCCTTGAACAATGTTACATCGAAAACCAGTTTATACATCAACGGCAGCCGTTTGGAAGGTGAATGGGTATCGTGCACTGGCAATCAGTACGATCATTTATGGATTTTAAAACATGATAGAGAAATTACTGATGACTTGGATATTAGGGTTAGTATCTTTAAAATATTAACCAAGAATGACATTATGTTTATTATTTGTGTTACATACCTCATAGTGACTAGCCGTAAATTGCCGGAATGCCGTCATACGAGACAGCCAGAGGCAATACCGGTGTAGGCGGCTCAGGAGTGTAGAGAGATACACACCGCTCTCTGCGCAGTGGCTTATTACAGCCCCTGCACCAACTCGTGACTTACGAAAATTTACACTTCCACCCCTGGAGCATAATTTCTGACGACTCCTCTCTGGAAGGCCAATCAAAGCAAGAGCTGACAGTTCTACGGATCCCCTTGAGGTTCCACTCCAACCGACTAAGACATGCCGGAGGCGGGGACCCTGGCGGAATCTTGGAAGCACTCAGGTCCGTGGGGTCATTACTCCCAACAGCTGGATGCTTAGCCAAGTTGCCAATCGCTAGCGCTTAGTAGCGTATCGTAGTTTTCCCTCTCTGTCATTCTTTCATATTAGTGCGACAAAGACAGCTACCGTTCACTTACAATTGAAGATTAAGCGTTAGCGATAGGCAACTTGTCTAAGCACCCTGGCCAGAAGCCGCTCTGAGGCCTACATTATTATAATTAAATATTTGGACTTTGAGTGACCAAGGGGTTTAAGCATCAGCCGCAAAAGCGTGGGTTCAAATTCCACATCCGTTTTAAGTAGTCGGTATTTTTACTTTGGTATAGGTATGACATCTAATTTTTACTGCGACCATATATAACATGGACGTCTAATGCCAGCTCAGAAATGCCCCCAAACACAATTGTTCAATTGTGCCAAGATGGGCAGGACATAGCGCTTTTCTTAACACCACGCATATTTCGGCGCAACATCTTTGACAAATGTTTATAGAATATAGCCAATCAAAACTTTGACGGACCAATCACAACTATTTTTAAATGGCGGTTTAAGTTTTTGTAGGTTGAAATTGAAATTCAATACCGTGATGCATTGAAGAGGGGGTGACACTTGTCAACTAAAATTCAGGGCCATTTTTGAAAGGCAATTTAGTATGGCGTGCGGCTTCCATGTTTTATTTGTGCGTAGAATATTTATAATCAGATATGGCGTAAGCTTTTTCGCCACCGTCGTGGTGTAAAACAAGTATTTAAATTATCCGTAGACTTCCTAGCCGAATAACTAATAGTACATAACAAAATGACCGTGGACGCCTTAAATACCATGGTTATAAATGAATTATCGAGATCTTGGAATTGCATTTTGTAATCCACCTAAAAGTCTCACTCTTAAGGTGGACCTTGTGTAATTGTAATAAGGTTTACTATAAGTCAAATGATGATAGGAAAAGAGTCGGGAAAATTCAATAATAGAATGCCTGTGAGGTTAGATATAAACTACATATGCAATTTATCTATGTCTACTGTATAACAGTTATGCTTTCATATCTTCGATCATAAGTTCTTTCTCGCAGAAATGTTTTGTAAAACTTAATCTCACACTTTAATTTTCACTTTGCAGGTAGAATATGAAGTGGATACTAAGGAAAAACAAATAATAAAATGTGAAAAGGCCGATACACGTGAATACATTGGCAAAAGCGAAATTAGCTTTCAGAAGCAGTATTCTAAACCAGTAATCGAAGAGCTAAACAACCAACTTGTGGCGTGTCGACAACTGCTAGAAATGGAGCCCGATAATAAATGTTAGTATTTTAGAATTATAACTAACGTGAGACTCAAACATATTTAAATATTTATCAAACGGGTTACTCGCGTAATTTAAAGTCGATAATTGCTCGACATGTTTCGATCCATTTGATAAATATTTAAATAATGTTAGTATTACATACTCGTAATGCATATGGAAGCCTTAAGTTATAAACAGGATGCTTAGCCAAGTTGCCAATCGCTAGCGCTTGCTAGCGCATCGTAGTTTTCCCTCTCTGTCACTCCTTCATATTAGTGCGACAAAGAGGGAAAACTACGATGCGCTAGCAAGCGCTAGCGATTGGCAACTTGGCTAAGCACCCTGGGCCCGTAATTTTCGGTCCGATTACATCAATTTGACGTCACGCTGCATAAAGGATATTTAAAAAATTCAATGTCATCGGACCTAAAATCACGGGCCCTGATTATAAAATAATCCTCAGAAATTTTATTATTGAACCTCTGTTCCGTACAATGCCATCTGTATCAGGACAGAGAAAAACCAATACAAAACTTCGTGTCCTAGCAATACAATACTCTTTTCTCAAACATGCAATGAAATGTTGAAGTTAAGTGCCAAAAAAGTGGCCGGGAAGTAGGTCGTTGCCGGCCTAGGCCGGCAAGTACCTCTTTTTTAATTTTCATTTGACATAGGGTTGTGACCTGGCATCTTGGCTTTTAGCCAATAATTATCTGTAAGTAATATTAGTATAAAAAAAATGATTGGCAAATTTTTGCAGTTATAATTAGGTATTTAAATTATATAATTTAAAATAAATGTATAATAACTACTCAAAATAATATTTAAAAAGCAGTATTATACGGCGCGATCCGTCGGCCCCGATCACTGCATGCGATTAATTGGACCCAACCGATCGCGTCGTCTAATACCGCTTTTTTAAATAAAAATTTGCAACTTTCAAACAGGTCAATCTTAAAAAAAAATTAGGTGTCGGTGTCGTATTTGACTTTTGTTGTATTTCAAAGACTTAGTTATGTAGTTGACTTACAGTCGTGGCCCACTAATTAAGAACAAATAGGTTATTTACCACTATACAGAGAAAAGTCAGATATTATTGGCAGAATATATAAATAATAGGCAACCGCCTTTAACACATGATTTATCATGAATCTAGAGATCATTCAATTGACTATACACATGTACTTTAGTTCGCAAACATAAATAATTAATACGAATACAAACTTGGAACTTTATCTAGTATAATTAATACTGGCACTCTAATTAGGAACACTGTGTTTGAATCCTCGTATCTTCCAAAATAATTGAATAAAGCCTACACTTTGACGTATTTTGAGCTCCTGCATTTTCTGTCAATAAAACGTGCTTATTGTTTTTGTGAAAATGGGAAAAAAACGGAGTTCTGATGGCACTATCCGAGAAATCATAATATCGTTGGTTTTTAACAAGAAATGGAGCTATCAAAAAGTCGCAGACCACCTTAAATGTTCTAGGACTAGAGTATCCAACGCCATAAAATATTTTAAGGCTCATGGAACATGTTAGAAGGTCCAACGAAAGAAACGGCCACGAAAGATGACTCCTCGAACGGACGCTCTTATCGTAAGGATGGCGAGAAAGAATCCTAAACTTTCTTCTGTTGAGATTAAACGTAAAATTTTTGGAGATCAACCCGGTCTGGCGGCTCGTACTATTAGAAAACGAGTGAACGAAGCAAATTTATTTGGCAGAATAGCTCGCAAGAAGCCTTTAGTAAGTAAGAAGAACAGAGACGCACGTACTGAATTTGCGAAAAATCTAAAAAATTGGACGTTATCGCAGTGGAAATACGTTTTATGGTCTGACGAAACTAAAATTAACAAAACAGGCTCCGACGGTCAAGTCTACGTTCGTCGACCACCAAATACCGCGTTCGACCCCAAGTATACGACCGTAACCGTAAAACATGGCGGCGGGAACATTAAGCTATGGGGTTGTTTTTCGTGGCATGATGTGGGGCCATTGGTCAGGATTGATGGTATTATGGACCAGTATGTGTACAAAAATATTCTAGAAAACACCATGTTGCCGTATGCTGAACAAAATTTACCAGTTGTATGGACATTTCAACAAGACAACGATCCTAAGCATACGGCAAAATCTTGTAAAAGAATGGTTTCGTTGTAATCATGTTTCTGTAATGACTTAGCCATCCTGCAGTCCCGATCTTAACCCAATAGAGAATCTCTGGAACGATGTGAAAAAAAGTCTCACCAATAAAATATAAAAAATTTAAACGAGCTTTATGAGGCATCACTAGAAGCCTGGAATTCTATACCTGTGGAGCGATGCAGGGTTTTAGTGGAGTCTATGTCAAAGAGATGTCATGCGGTGGAACAGAACTTCGGGTTTCCTACCAAATATTAATATAACCGAAGAATTTTCTAGTTGAATTCTGTATTTTTAGGTTGTGTTCTTAATTAGTGTGCCAGATTATTTTTGCTCGTCTAGAGACATGTTAAGTTCAATCGCTTTTATTTAATTATATATAAAGTTTTAGCAGCTAATACTTGTTTAAATTGATTTTTAGAATAATCAAGTTAAATAATAACTCATTTTCTCGTAAATAACAATGCACACAAATGATGAATATAGGCGTGTTATGCCATTTTTATGTTATACATTGACTGTTCTTAATTAGTGGACCACGACTGTATAATTTCTTAGAAAGAAGATACATTTTTTTGTTTCATTTCATTGCATGTTTGAGAAAAGCATTATACATACCTCGGCCATGAAGTGACGGGTTGCCGTCCGAATACTATCCGGCCTCGCTTCGCTCGGCCGTCTACATATATTCGGCCGGCAACCAGTCACTTTCCGGCCTCGGTAGTAATGTACTATTATTGCACACCATAATAACTATATATAAAAAAATATATATATACTCGTATACATACTCAATATTACAAATAGAGGTATTATTACAATGTATCCATAAATAATGTAGGTACTACAGGTGTAGTGCATAATGTTTTGCCTTCATATTTTTACGGAAATGTCCGAAAACATATTGCTGTCCTATGCCACTTGGGAACTGTCACAGTGACGTAATAAATCAAACTGTAAAGTCGCGTATACACTATAGATGTCTCAGGTCGAGTGCCTCGCCCCGGGGTCGCGTGAGTGGAGACGATGCCCGAGGCACAGAGCGAGCAGCCTCAAGCTGAGGCTGTTTGCATCAAGTTGAAGCTGCTCGACCTGATTTTGCCTCTAGTGGATACCCACCTAAATAAAATCAACTTGTCATTTTGACTTGGTTCCAGAATCCCCTAGGATTCGAATTGGTTAAGTGTAGGTACAATATCCATTGCACTAACGTTGTTTGAGACAGAAAGGTAAATTCGAAGGTTTCCGTGAACATACGCAGCAAAAATATTATATGAACATAATAAGTATCTAGTCATGTGACGTGACTCTATCCATACCGGGTCTATTTGTATACCATGATTGTGTTAATGTATAAACACATTTCTATTGAAAACTATAATATTACTAAAAAAACCTTTATTTCAGGGACACTATTGACCACCACAGTCTTCCTATATTGTATAAATTCTGAACTTTACCATGAAGAAGCAATCAAAAATCTTCACGAACTGAAAACAATAGACAAATTGCGTTCTGGATATTATGACGACTTGATTACAAAATGGAGCATCGAAGCAAAACTATTATTTGATTATAAAACGAATGACAATCAGTGCGAACTGAAGTTTCATAATAAGATAACAAGCTTGCCGTATCTTCAGTATTACAGTTATTGCAAAGTTGTAGATTTTTCTAATCAAAATTTGACGTCTAACATTTTGTCTTCGCTAGTAGTGCTCCAACATTGTATGGTGAGTCTAAATCATAGATGTAATATCCATGTTATCAAATCTATGTTCAAGTTTTAGTTTAATATAAGTAGTAGGTAGGTACTGTGGTAGGAAATACCGTTAAACTTTCGGTATTGCGTTCAAAATTGCGTTCTTTAACGTATTATAGTCAAAGACCCTATTAAAATTATTGCTTACTGTCCTAAAACTTTACTTAATTTGCCTTTTGATTTTTATCGTTTTTACTGATGTTCTTTCAATTTTGTTTATTAGAAGTTTTCAACAAAATAATCGATTTAATCTTTCAGAAACTGAATTTGGCCAACAATAAATTGACAACACTAAAAGGTTTTCCTGCCCTGGATTTGAAGGAGCTGAGATTACAAGGCAATGAAAATCTAGATAAAAACGACGTAAATATCTTTATCAAGAATAATTCCAACTGTGAGATATTTATCTAAAATGTAGATTAAGTAGAAAATTGTGAAGTGAATTTATGAAAGTTTATTTTGTGTTTGTATAAAGCTATTTATTTTGTTATCTAGACATTTGTAACATACTCCTACGTTTTTGAAGTTATACGTCTATGTATTTGCAAGATTTTACTTGTAAGATAAATGCCTGCACATTATTATCTGTATATATAAGATTTATGGTCATTTAAGATGGAGCAAAGTGAAAATTAAGTACATTTAAATCATCAATTTATTTCTAGTACAGGTATATGTTTAACAATCTAAAAGTACATTCGCTTAGACATATAATCTAGATGAACACTGTTGCCCTTAACATATTATGCTTAAAACAATCAAATGAAATAAAACAGCTTAAAAAATTACAGTTCAATTAATAAGTCAGGGTTGCGTATTTATCAAGGTATGCCTCAAAAGGAACTGAACGATTTAGCACCATTAGCACATAATACAATGAATAAAAGATTTCCACAATGACCGGTCCTGCGCCACCCGCATCCAGCAGACTCCTACGACCTTCCCCTGGTCATCAGTCTACCTTGTGGGGCCTACCCACGCTGCGCCTTCGGGTACGTGGTATCCACTCGAAACCTTCGGATAGCTATATCGGTTACGTTGGTTAAATTACGTAGACTAATAAATATTAGTGCCCATGAAATTTAGGTCGGATAGGCGTGCAGTGTGGATCTTAATGAATTTATTTTAATAGATGAGCTGACTAATTTTGAAAATCCTCTTGTCTTGCACTGTAATCTAAAAAATCCGTCAGGTCACTGGCTAGTCCGATCAATCGGAATACTTTTTTTTTCCTGTTGGCTCGATTGATCGGACTATCAAGGACTTTTCAACTAGGTACTATTGGAGTAACGGGATTTCAAAAGTTCGTCTTCGTTCGTTGGTGCAAATTTGCTCTGTATTTCATAACATAAGGACGACATTTCTATTTATCCATATAAAGGTGACTGCTTTCTTATTTGCATAATATAGGAAGTGCGAGATTTTTTCAGTTACAACAACATAGGTACTTAATATCATAACTGCTACCCCTGCTTACATGAATTGGTAAATTGTTAAATACGCAATTCTGACATTATTAAATTTATTGAATTGAACAAAATCATAATTTTCGTAAGAGATAGTTCGCACGAACGCTTAAAAAACCTGACGTTGGCGGTATTTTATGCTCAATTCGATCGCCCAACGCCCAACGTCGAAAATCAAACAGTGCTCGATAAAAAAAACCCCCGGGGTATAAAACCGCCATCGTGTGAATGAATATACGGTTTTACATTTGTTTCATTTGAACGTTTTTTTAACGGCTGCTATAAAAACGCTCGTGCGTATCTCTTAAGTCTTAATAGCTGTTGCTATTTATCAATTTGCCAGCGCATAGTTTTACACCAAAGAATACAAAATTCATTATAATTTAAAATACATTTGCTACAACATGTAACTGACAGCTTTTATACTTACATTATAAGTATTATAACCAATATGTAATTTGTTTGAATGCTAAAATTAAGGAATAGGTATGTAAACGCGGTTAATAATAAAATGCTACCCTGAGTTGTACACCTATTTAAAGTTGTGAGGGAAATAATATAATTAGTCGATTGCAAAAATGTCCTGCTAAATGGACAAAGTTGGTGTCGTACTTATACCTAAAGCATGTAGGTATAGTATGCCTGTACAAATTCTTACTTTGTTTATATTTTAGCAGTCTATTCTACAAGACATTATTGCATGTGGCAATTTCACCGTGACTGTAGCAAAATCAACACTGGCCTACTACCGCTAAAATCGAAATTCGTTAATTTCGAGGATTTTTCTCTGTCACTCAAACGAAGGCGTCATTAGAGTGAGAGAAACAAATCCTCGAAATTTGCGAATTTCGATTTTCGCGGTAGTAGGTCTGTATCTATTTTATATTAACCTTTTCAACACCAAGACAGAGCTATCTGCTCCGTAGTAGGTCCAACGCCAAATACCAAAATATCTGTCACAGACCACATAGCTATATCATAGCCAGGGCCCGGCATTTCTCAGAGCGTAAACGGACATCTCATTCATCTGGTCACGTTTTTTTGGAAGTGGCTGCATCTTTTGGTACCATTTTCGGTCGTCAGATACAGCACCCGTTTCTCTATAAGACAACCAAAACCAACCTCAAATCATTCAGCCACTTCCAAAAAAACGTGACCAGATGAATGAGATGTCCGTTAACGCTCTGAGAAATACCCGCCCGTAACTTTCATGCCGATGACATCAATTTGACGTCACGCTCCATTTAGGGTGATCCGAAATAGTTTTATTGTTTATTATTAATCATTAGTCGTCAATCATTTTAATCATGTATAAATAACTTCAAAAGTAGTATATTTGCACGTGAAATAAATTACACCTACTTAATACGTGAAACATAAATAAAACTATTTGATTTGTTTTTATACATACATTTTTTAATGATATTGTTAACAGTTCAATAATTACGTAGAAAACAGAATTCTTCTTTAACGTACAGCACGTATCAAGTAGGAATAATTTATTTCACGAGTAAATATACTACTTTTGAAGATATTTGTACATGATTAAAATGATTGACGACTAATGATTAATAATGAAAAATAAAACTATTTCGGATCACCCTAAATGGAGCATGACGTCAAATTGATGTCATCGCCATGAAAGTTACGGGCCCTGATCATAGCAATATAGACCTCTACATCATCTACATGCCCCCGCGCAAAAGTTCTGGGGGGTTACCATGACGTACTAATGCGATTTGGTTTAGGTTCAGATAAAGGGACAGTGATATACGACTCGTATAGTCTCGTCCCTTTCTCTCAACCGAAATTGAACCGCATTATTACGTCATGGTAACCCCATTAGGTTTGACACCATGATGACCTCAATGGCGCGTAGTATTGAATGCCTTTTGTTTGCCATGGCGTTGAAAATATTAAAATTATTTCCTTCTTATTTATGTCTCAAAGGACTAAAACATAAAATAGCTATGTTATGATATTTATGATGCTTTTGCATTTTGTCATATTAAACTAATTTGGGACCAAACAAATATGAGATTCACTGAAGACATTGCCTACTATTAAGTACCTCAATGTAAATTTATTAATTACTATACTTTGCCACTTATGTATAATATAGTGATTAACTATCTAAAATATGTTATATACACATACAATTGTCAATATATTAATGTTTCAATAAACACTTTTCTTTAAACAGTATTGCTTTTAATATTGATTTGTACCTTCATAAATTCAACAAAAGTGTCAGGTCTCAGATGCTGAGTTTCGTCAGACTTAATACTAGCTCACTAACAGGCTTTAAACATTCATCCTCACCCCAAAATAACTTGCCACAGATCTCGCACAATACTGCAGATTTACCAGATGCAGACAGCTTGTCTACATTATTGATATCAACTGGTACACCCTTGCTGGTGAGGCAAGTGGCCTTCAAAACTGGCTTATGCATTGGCTGAAAGAATTCTTCTTCACAATCGGAATCACTGTTAAATCTATCATAAAACTCTTCTTCCTCATCATAGTCGTTTTCATACGCCTTATTATTAATTGGAACATCCTGTGAAGCTTTATACTCATTACATAGTTTAGATACCTCATTAGGAGTCAAGTTTTTTTAAAGTTTTGCCATTACAATATAAACAACGAGTAAGGATATCATTTTTCTTAATTGCTACATTACAACTAGAAAGGATCAATTGCAGTTGTTCCTTAACATTACCTTTACCTGCATCTAAAATAGAGCTTTGTGGAAATTCTTCAATGGGGGTACACTTATATTTAGCTGTAACAATCAAACGATCTTCACTTATAGCTAAATTTATAACATCATGCCATAACAAAGTAGGTGGAACTAGCATGGAGTCTATTCCGCAATACCTTAAGTATGCCATTACATTTGACAATTCAGGTTCAATCAATAGCTTTATGTCAATAACTGACTTTATTGGGTTATATATTTGATTTTTCTCTACCACTTTTAGTTTTTTAGAACACTTTTTCTTTTTTTCCAGAGTCACTTCATTGCATACTTCATCAAAATCTATCCGTTGTTCCACACATTTTTGCTGAAGGAAATAATAGATCTGGATTAAAACGTGAGCATCAAGAGCAGCATACTTGATCTGTGTGTCCCTCAATGGTCGTAATTCCCAGTTAGAGCATTGTTCTGATTTCTCAAGAGGCAGGCCAAAGCATGATTGAACTAGAGAACTAAGGCTGTTGCCTGCACTGTCACTATTGCTTGGCAGAATTAATCCACAACTTATGAGGTTCTTCCATAATATACAAATATCAAGTAGCCCTTCTCCTTTTAGCTTCATGTTACTTAAACCAATAATGGAGGCCTTCATTTCCCTTAAATCTTGCTCTAAACCAAAACCAATCTTGATTATTTCAGCATTATCCAGAAGTGACTTGTAGAAAGTGTGCCAAAAGCTGGAGTACTGCTTTTGATTCAGTATAATACTATCTATAAGATATACTTTACTTGCTGTTGCTATTTGGATTAGCCCCACTTGAGATTGTTTAGCTCCAAATGATGGTTTCCATTCACAATCAATACTTACTATACTACATCCTGCTAAATCATTTATCATCAGGTCATAAAACTTTTCAGCTGTGTCTATCATAATTATTTGATCTAAAGGTAAAGTAAACTTGTAATATTCCTGAGGAGTCCCATCAGTCTTAACATCTGTATCCCAGTTTTCAGGTTCTGGTTGTTCATTATTTTGAATAGTCATCTCCTTTAATGCATTTGGTAACAAATTCTCTGGTAAGTTTAAGTAAGATGCCCATTTGAGGGCTTCATTTTTGTCATATGCCACAAGCATGTCAATAAACTCGTGAGCTGAATCAGCATTCTGTCGCAGGGAATCCCTGATTAAATCATCCCAAACAGCAATGCTTACATTGTTTTCTTCATATTTTTGGTGAATTAAGTACCTCAGACCTCCAGTAGTTCGATTTTTACTAAGATTCTTGCAAGTTTCAATTGGAACTTTAAATTTATTGCATAATCTTGCCACCAACTTGCCTAATGGTTTATAATGAATTTTATCGTACTTGATATTACAAATATTGTATTCTTCAATATATTTCTGAACATATTCACGGATACTAAAATTTCTGTCCAGTAGTGTATCCAAAAACTGAAGAAGAGGTGCCACTTGTGTAGGGCACTCTGAAAGGTATTCATCAATAATATTGGATTTGTCTTGCAGAATTAATGGGAATAGTAATTCTTGTACTGAAATATCGTTAAATAACTCAAGTGCAATGACAACTTGACATGCTTGTTTACAATTATCATTGGTAATCATTGATCTTACCATTGGTAAAATTGCCTCTTTGATAGTTGACAATTGATATGTTTTAGCCATAAGACTTAAGAAGGTTTGATTCCTTT